>CM057452.1:657315000-657472500 GCA_016271365.2 Neoceratodus forsteri | reverse complement strand
CAAGAGAGGGATTTCCGAAAACATAACAGGAATTTTAACAAACAATACATCCCTCCTGGCATACCGGATAAGATTCGCCCACAGCAGCTAGGCTCCTGGGTGGGCCCCATTGACAATGTTGGAGCTAACAGAAAATGAAATGACAGATGAAGAAATGTCTTCTTTCTGTAGCTCTCCACATTGTCAATAAGTAATAACTGGGTTCTTAAAAACAGCACCCATGAAATACTGGGAGAGGGGAGATTATCCCATATGCCAGAGGCAAGCACTGAGAAATTACTTGCGAACTGCTGTCTGTAGTACTCTACGACCAAAAACGGCATCAGAACTCTGAACATCCAATTTGGATGTTTTGTGAATGTGTGGACTGAAGACCACATAGTTGCCTTGCATAACCCTAAAATCCAATGCTTCACCTGTCTGCCCAGGGCGTTGCCCTAGCAGAGTGTGCCTCAATGAGAGCCGGAGGCCTTTCCTTTCCCACAACACTGGCCTGAGTGATGCAAGCATGCATCCTTTTAGCTAGGGTGGCCTAAAAAAAGCTTTTTTTAACTATCTCCATTCCTGGAGAACAACTTCCAGCATCCTCTGGCTCCCAGCCTCTACCCTCCTCCGTGACCAATCCCCTCCCGTCGTGCCACCAAGCACCACCTCTGGGTCTGAACCCTCCGGAGGTAGGGCCCACCTATCCTACCAGGGTGCTCTATAGGGGAAAGTGCCCATTACACGAGTCAGCCTGCAGAGAGGAAATGGCCCGGAATTGGAGTTGTGGGCTTAGGGAGGTCAATGTGCCTTCTCCTATCCCCAGGAAATGGTTTTTTTATCTTTATTTCCATGTTTCTTGACCCCCGGAGTGTGGCTCAACAAGGCAACGCAATGCCACAACTCCGCCTCCCGGCATTTGCAACTTCACTACATCAGCCCTTCAATGACCGCCAGAGACCGCCTGAGAGCGATCGGCCCCCATTACCCTCCCGAAGAGACAGCAGTCCCTATGGACACTCAATCTCTTCCCCGCCGCCCCAGTGGCCCAGGCTCATTCCCAAACTGCGTGGCACAAGGTGTGGCTTTCAGCGCCTCAGCCCTCAGCACCACCGGGCCGGGCCTAAAAAGGCCTCTTGACCCTGCTTGTCTGTTCCAAGAGAATAAACAGACCATCTAACTTACTGAACGCAGCCATCCTTTTAAGATATATCCTAACAGTGCATGATAAATCCAATTTGTACAATTCCTTTTCTTTGGAGTAAGAAGATTGCGGACAGGAGGATGAAAAGCCGCTGGCCCTATGGTGCCGAGAGTGAAGGCGGAACCATACTGCTTCCACAACATACTCCGGGTTCGGAACCGGACTCGGTGTCGGCAGGAGGAGAGGATTGAGCATCTGAAGGACTGCTCTCCTCTCCTGGGGTGGGTGGTTGGTGCTCCTTGCTGCTCTAGTGGCTCGCGCCGGAGGCCAGAAGACTGCGGCAAGACGTGGAGCATGCCCACATTGCGCTGGACATCACTGCACATCCACGCTCCCGGGGCAACAGAACATGCAAAATGGCCTTGGCATCCGGCTAGTTGATAGTGGGTACAATGGACTGTCCCCACACTTATCGCCGGGTTACTCCCAGCTGGTCTCCGGCCCTCCTCCACACTCAGACAGCCTCATCCAGGTTATAGATAAGTGCCAGAGGAGTAGGTAGCCCCACCTTGGGGGTCTCAGAGACGGGGGGCTTGGAGGGGAGGCAGATGTGGAGATAGGAGTGTCCCACCGGAGAACTGGCATGGAGAAAGCCTTTGCAGAGCGGGGAAAAAAAAGACTGATCCAAGTGACCACACCTGAGAGGAGACCTAAGGGACCAGTGAGGTAGGAGTATAAAAATAACTTTTTTGGGGGGGAAGAGGGTGAAAAGCCTATTTTCTGGAACTCCTGGAAAGCCATGAGCACTTTAGAGACGAAAAACCTGGAACCGTTCTGAGCCTCACCTGTCCTTACGCCAAATAAGGTATGGTTCCTTATAAGGAAACCTATAAAACGCATCCCACCATACGGATGACAGCGGTTTGAAAAACTCCTTGCATAGAACATTCAGAACTCAATTCAGATCCCACGGAAGAAACGGAGATCAGGACACCAGACGACTCATATTAAACAAGCGCATGCCTATTAGTTCCTAGGTAAAAGACCCCAGGGTGCTCCAAGAAAAGAAACCTAGCCTCTCAGCGTACTCAATGCCAACCCCTTGCCATGCCTTCCTGTAGAAATCCAAAATCTGTGGAACAGAGGCCACTGAAGGCTTAAAATATTTCCCTTCTGGCCCAAGATACACACAAAAAAAAAAAAAAAAAAAAGGAGGTGGCCCCTACCTGACATAGAGGTTTTTCTGGCAACCACCAAGGTGTCCACTAGTAGCTGGCCCAATGGTGCAGAGGGTTGAGACACTGGATGCCACACCGGCGACTCTGGTTCGGGAACGGACTTGGGCTGTCGGGGGACAGCAGGGGAGGGAAAGGATTGAGTGTCTGGAGGACTGCTCTCCTCTCCCAGGGTGGGTTGCAGAGTGTTCCTGGTTCTATAGCGGCCTCCAGTGGAAACTGGAGGCAGCACAAGAGCAAAGGTCGTTGTAGAGGATGAACGATGGCAGACTCCAGCGGCACAGGAGTGGTGGAAGCTGCACAGGAGTTATTGCAAGCCATGTCCCGAGGGGGAGACACCACAAGGAAGAAAAAATTACTCACCTCAGTAATGTTGTTTTTTCTAATGGAGTCTTGCTATATTATGACCATTGCAGTTTGTCCCACCATTAGAACTGCTCCGGAGGTGAAAGAGTTAACTCCCATTCAAAGAATGGAACTTGGAGCACGAGGTCGGTTAGAGAAGCTCTGTCTGGGTAATTTCAAACCTAAACTGTCAGATCTTTACAAGCAAAAACTCACTAAGGTCTGTGTGGAAGCTGTAACCTACACTAGCCAACTGGCTACCTGACTATATAAGATACTCCTGGTCCCAACACAAAGACTCAAGTCAGGGGACCAGAAGTAATAATATAAGTAATAATATGACATAAAATAAAACATCACACCCCAAAACCCCAAGAAGGGTGGAAAACATATAATGGGCATAACTAAGCCCACACTAGGCTGCCCACCCATACCCAAGTAGAAGTTCTGAGAGGGCAGGCTGGAGGTCATAATATAGCAAGACTCCATTAGAAGAAACATTACTAAGGTGAGTAATTTTTTCTTCAAACAACATGAAGTCTTGCTATATTATGAACTGCAGAATACACAGCAGTACCTCCATGGAGGAGGGACAGAACCTACTTAGGAATAGGCTCAGCTAACAGTTGTGCTAAACCGAGCATCCCTCCTGGCCTGGACATCCAGGGAGTAATGCTTGGTGAAAGTATGTACTGCTTTCCAGGTAGCTGCTTGACATATCTCTAAGATAGGGATGTTCTGGCAGCAGCTAGAGACGAGCTGTACCTCTGGTAGAATGAGCCCTCAGGCCTGAAGGGGAACTTTCCCCAGTTTTTGATAACAAAATTGGATACAAGAGACAATCCACCTGGCAATGGATCTCTTTAGTGGCAGGTTTCCTTTTCCGACCTCACCATAAGTGAGAAAAGTTGAGGGATTCGAACCTGTGACCCTTGGTACGCTTCTATAGTAACTTAGTCCTCTTAACATCTAAACTGTGCAATTCCTCTCACCAGAGGAAGAATGGTCAGTGAAAAACACTGGAAGAGAGATAGATTGATTGAGATGGAAATCTGAAACCACCTTAGGCAAAACCTTCCTGTTAGTCCTGAGGACTACCTTATCCCTGTGGAAAGAAATAGTCAGTTTCTACTGACAGGGCTTGCAACTCACTTATGCGCCTGGCAGAAGTGATAGCCACAAGGAAAACAGTTTTCCAAGTTAAGTACTTAAGCTCTGCAGAAGACAGAGGTTCAAAAGGAGGTTGCATTAACTGGGCAATGCAAACATTAAGGCCAGGCAGGGGCCGATCCCTAAAAGGTGGATTAGAATGAAGTAATCCTTTAAAAACTTGGAAAATACAGGGTGAGCGGAAAGAGAGGAGGGCTTTCCTGCTGAAACAAAAGCAGAGACAGCTGCCAAATGTACTTTCAGGGTAGCTGGTCTCAGTCCCAAGGAATTAAGGTGGACCATATAGTACAAAACAATGGGCAAATCAGCAGATTCCGGGGAAATATGTTTCCCAGAACACCAAATGGGAAACCTTTTCCACTTAGAATTGTAAGCAGCTCTAGTGGAAGGCTTCCTAGAAGCCTTTAGGATTTCAAAACACCCTGAGAAAGGTGCAGGTCAGCAAATTCTAACTCCTCAAGAGCCAGGCCTTGAGGTTGAGGGATTTGAGGTTCGGATACCAAACTCTCCCCTGTGCACAGGTTAACAGGTTGTGATTCCTGGGGAGGCACAGGGGAAGATGGACTGCTAGTGACAGAAGGAGTGGGTACCAGGGCTGCCTGGCCCAATCTGGGGCAATCAGAATCATCCTGCAAGGCTGGGATCCGATTTTGACTAGCACCTTGAATAGGAGAGTGAAGCGGGAAAGGCATAAAGAAACTTCCCTTCCCAATCTAGAAGAAAGGCATCCAGGGGGATTGAGCCCAACACTGGGGGCCTGCAACAGAACAGTGGAAGTTGGTGATTGTCTGGGGCTGAAAAAAGATCTGAGGGTGCCCCATCTGGCAAAACTATCCCAGTACTTGAGGATCCAGAGACCATTCGTGATGGCCCTGGGAAATCCTGCTGAGAGCATCTGCTAAGACACTGTCCTTTCCTGGAAGGTGAACTGCTATGAGGGAAGTGTTCAGGGAACAGGCCAGAGACCACAACTTCATTGCCTCGGTGCACAAGGCCGAAGACCGAGTGCCCCCCTGCTTGCTGATGTACCACATTGTTGTGGTGTTGTCTGTTCTGACTTGCACCACTTTGTTCTGAACAGACACAGAAAACACTTGAAGTGCTAAAAAGACAGCTCTGAGTTCCAGCAAATTGATGTGGAGCAGAGATTCCTGAGGGGACCACACTCCTGAGTGGAGAGGTCGCCCATGTGGGCTCCCACCCCAGGAGGGAAGCATCCGTAGTGAGGGTCAAGGAGTGAGACAGAGGGATGAAGGGGACCCCAGTCTTAATTGCTCTGATCCTGCCACCACTGGAGGGCCTGGATCAGGGTTCGGGTCACTGGGACCAACTTGGAAAGGGGTCTCTTCTCTGAGACCAAAAGGCTCTCAAGTGAAACTGAATGTCCCTCATCTGAAATCTTGCTCCTTGCACTACGGCTGTGGACGCAGCCACGTGCCCCAGGAGCTGCAAAATGTCTTGCTGGTCTGAAAGACCTGCAGAGTGAGGAGGAGGCCAGAGCCACCAAGTTTCTTACCTCTCTAAGGGTAGGAAGGCTCTGGCCTGCTTTGTCCACTCCTGCACCTATGAAGGTGAGCACCTGAACTGGTTCCAGAACTGATTTTGGAAGATTGAGCAAGAAGCCCAGGGAGGAGAGCAGCTGCTGGGTAACTTGCAGGTGAGATCTTACTGTTCTGGGACTGGCCTACAATGAGCCAGTCGTCCAGATAGGGAAAGACAGCAATCCTTGCCTTCTTAAATGAGCCACTGCTACTGCCAGACATTTTGTGAATACCCTTGGGGCAGAGGTGAGGTCGAACGGCATTGCTCTGAACTGGTAGTGACCTGAGGGCAGTTCGAATCTGAGGTACTTTCAGTGGGAGCTTCTGATTAGGACGTGAAAACAGGCATCCTTGAGGTCCAGGAGGCTAGCCAGTCCCTGGCCTTAGAGAGGGTAAAATCATTGCCAGAGTTACCATTTTGAACTTTGGTTTCAAAAGGTGTTTGTTCAGATATCTCAGGTCTAAAATGGGCCATCTCTCCTGTCTTTTTTGGGGTAAGGAAATATCTGGAGTACAGACCCTTGCCCTGGTGTAGGGGAGAAACCCTTTCTACAGCTCTGAGAGCCAGGAGGGTTGAGACCTCTGTTTCTAAAGTAAAGGTCTCTAAAGAGTTTGCAGGTGGGAAAGACCCGATTCATCTTTGGGAACTTTTTGAAGCCGAGAACCAGACCCTGGCTTACTACTTCCAGGACCCACTTGTCTGAAGTTAGAGACACCCAGTTCTGAATGAAGTAAGCCAACCTGCCCCCTACAGGTAAAGGAGAATCGGCCCTGGGCACCCCATCAGGGTGTCTGTTTGGCAGGTGCTTTAGGCTGAGGGGTGGAGCAGGCCTGCCCACACCCCGTCTGCCTCTCCCTCTGAAGAACCCCCTCTGAGCATAAGCAGAGGAGGCCTGGGTTTGGTGAAAAGGCCTACCTCTACCCCTGGGGGCTGCCTCTGAGGAGTGGCTTGCCGCTCCTTAGCCTGAGCACTCTTATAGGTAGTCCTATATTCATCCATTTTCTTCATATAATTCTCTGTCTGCTCCCCAAACAGAGAATTTCCAACCACAGGAAAATCCATAGCCTTAGTCTGGGTATCCTGTGACAAGCTAGTACACCTGAGCCAGGCCAACCTGCAAAAGCTACAGATGTAGCCATGACTCTAGAGGATACATCATTAAAATCCACAGCAGCATGAAACTGCACCTTGGATGCCTCAATGCCATCAGCAGCCACCTGTTCCAGCACACTAGCAAGCTGGCCAGAGGCCTGTTTGGCCAAGGCCATGACACTGTCCCATCTAGATTTCTGATACCTTGCTACATAAGCCATGTAATTTGCTTGCCTGAGTCCCAAGGCGGCTGCCATGTATTGTTTTAGCCATGGCATCAATCTTCCTGGAATCCTTGTCAGGAGGATGTGAAGCCAAAGGAATATTAGCTTTATCACAGGCTGCAGCCTGAACCACACCAACGGGATGCATTGCTGTGAAAGGAATTCTGTATCAGGACCTGACAGAGTGTACCTCCTGTTCATCTTTTGTCCACAGGAGGCACAGAATTAGAAGTTTTAAAATCGTTATTGTCCGTTTCCTAAATGATTTATGCAAGGAATAGACAATCTCTAGACTCTGGAATATCCATCATTTCTACAAAATCAGGTTCCTTTTTTCATCCACAGCTTCCTCCAATGGAAGCTGGAGGATTCAGCAACTTTTGTAAAACATAAAGTGAGAGGGGAACTCAGAAAGCAAAGGGGGAGATTCTAAAGGTCTGTCTGGGGAGATGTCCGGTTCAATGGGCACACCCAGACCCTCAAAGTCACATTCACACTGTTCATAATCATCCTCCCCCTCCTCTGGATCATAAAATTCTTCAACAACATATTCCTGAACCGGTGGAACCGACCTTTTATCAGACAGTGGCGGTTCGGACGGAACCGGAGAAAGTGACTGGACAATCTGAATAGCTCTTGCTATCTCTGCAGCAGTTGGAGAAGAAATTTTGGGCTCCACACCTGCTGATTTTCTTGTTTTCTTTACTGGAACTGGCTCCTGCGAGCCAGCTTTACGCTTGCCCAAGGAAGTCTCGCCTGGTCAGAGGGAGTCTCTGCCGTCGGGTTGGCACCGAACCGGCTGGCCATCCGGGTCAGCGACTTTTTGGCCTCTGCTCCTGAGCCTGCCAACTTCTTATCCAGGGTGGCTGCAGGGAAATTTTACAAATCTGGCAGTCTGAATTGAGGTGGTCAAACCCCAGGACATATACACATGGTGGTGTGTGGGTCAGCCTGGCAAAGACTTCCCCACAGGCATCACAGTGTTGGAAACCCAGGCCCGGTTTTTCTTTGGGTTTTCAGACATAATGCCAGTCTAACCAAAAACTTGCCCTTTAAGCGGCAGTGCCAGTGCAAGACACCCTTATCGGTTCCTAACCATGTCACGGGTCTTGAAAAACGTAATGAACCGCTTTTTAGAACCGATAAGAACCGGGAACCGCACTAAAACCTTCAATTCAAGTTTTAAATAGCTGATCGGTTCAAAACCTAACCGATAACATTTACAAGTTCCACACAGAAAATAAACTTAAATTACTTACGATACCACAGACAGAGCTTGAACCGAACGGTTTTACGGTTAAAATAACAATATTCTCAGTTGATTTGAACCAAGAAAACACTGTTTAAACTGAGAAATGAACCGAGCAGTAGGAGAAATCTCCGGAGCGACTGTTCAGTGAGGCGGAGTAAAGAATCTGACAGTTTAGGTTTGAAATTACCCAGACAGAGCTTCTCTAACCGAGCTCACGCTCCAAGTTCCATTCTTTGAATGGGAGTTAACTCTTTCACCTCCGGAGCAGTTCTAACGGTGGGACAAACTGCAATTGTCATAATATAGCAAGACTTCATGTTGTTTGAAAATCCCTGGTGGACTTAGGGAGGCAACAGAGGCCAAGGCCCTCATCCCAGGGCCGGACATGCTTTCCACCGGCTCTCCCAAGCCCCTCAACCCAAACCTGGACCGTCCCTCTAATCCCAGAAAGGCCACCAGGTAGGTGAAGCGGGTCCGTGGGTCTGGGGAGGGGGTGCTCAGCAATGTGTATCCCAGGGAATGGAGGTTTCAGGCTGGGAGTAGAGGCAGTGACTGTGAGGGCACTCCCAAGAGTTGCCCTGGTCCCAAATACAGTTAACAGAATGACCAATATAAAAAAGGTGTCCACTAGTTTCTCAGAGAAACCTAATTTTTTTGTTGTTTTTTGTTTTGTTTTATGTTTTTTTTGGGGGGAGGGGGGGTCCTCCTCTCATTAGCCAAGCCATGAGTTGCATCATTCCTGGATTTTGGTGGAGAATGGGACGCTGACAGCTCGTATCTTCGCACCAGAAGGCAGAAGAGTGCCTGCTGAGCTAGATTCAGTAAATCCGAGAGCTAGTCTTCTCAGCCACTCTGCAGCTAATAAGAGGCAGCTTCCTCTGGAGTGTCTTTTATTATTTATTCCTTTTTAATATAACTTTAGAAAAAGAGTTAGTGGAAGAAGCATACACACTGCTGAAGGTCCACTCCTGAGGCACAGCAACCACTGCCTCCGCCTGTGGACACCAAAAATGATTGAAGAACCTTTTCGAATCTGAGCATTGTGGCTGGATGTGAACAGATCTATCAGAGGTTGACTGAACTGGTTGCACAGCAGTTTGAAAACCTCCAGGTTCAACCTCCACTCCATGGAGTGAACAATTTTTGCTACTTAGCCAGTTCACCAGAAAGTTAAACTCCCCTGCCAACTGTACAGCTGAAAAGTCAGTGGCCTCTTGAAACATCTCCCTGCTTGTGCCGCCTTAATGTTTATGTATGCCATGGCTTGGCAGCATTATTTTAAACGTGAAGGGAAGCTAGGTGGACCACCTCCATCTCCTGAACATTGATGTGGAGATGCTGGCCCTAGGTTTACCAAGTTCTCAGAGTGTGAAGTTGGTTCTGGTCTGCCCCCATCCATGCAACTGATATCTGCTGTGAGGATTAACTCTGGGGAAGTTCCAGTGGAACCCTTGCTCAGATCCTGCACATCCACTCACCAACTCAGGAAGTAATGAAGGTGAGGGATGAAGGGAAAACTGGTCTGATTATCCTACAATGAGGCATCCTTGGCCATCAGCAAACCCATCTGAATAGGCCGCATATGGATGTGAGCCCATGAAATTAAATCTACTGTTGCCCGTCATGAGGCCAAGAAACCACAGCAGACAGAGGGCAGATGCTGATGACTACGTCCTGAGCCACTGGACTTCTGTCAATAAGTTCTCCTTCCAGGAAGGTGAGAAAAAACCTTCCCTGGTTTCATGTCAAAAATTTTACCACCAAGTATTCCAAGGTCTAAAATGGCTCGAGAGGCCTCTTCTCCCAGGTTCACCACCTAGCCATGCGACTCTAGCATCTCTCGAGTCCTGAGTACTGACCTCTTGCCAGGGACATTGATGTACGAATAAGCAGGTCATTAAAGGTCAGACAGTGCCCTTCCTGACAAAACTGAACCACCAGGGCAATCATCACCTTCAAGGAACTCGGGGGGGGGGGGCGGACGCTGACGCACAGGCGAATAGAAGTGCCTTGACTGAAGCTTAAGGAGACCCCTTTACTGAGAAGCCTGGGACGATTGACCTCAGGGACTCCATCTTGAAAGGTTTGTGGTGCACAAACCTGTTCAGGTGCTCGGAATCCTAAATGGACCTGAACCGCACCCCCCTCCCCCCAAAAAAAACTTCTTGGGAACTATGAAATAGATTAAAACAGAACCCTTGACCTTGTTCACTTAGCAGGACCTGTACGATGGCCCTGAATGAATGAGGGGGTCAGAGTCTCTGACAACGCCTGGGCTTTGAGACATCCTTGGAAACTGGGGTGGAAGAAAGTGTTCCTTAATAAGGCGTCTGACTTTGTTTTTAGCCAATCTTGAGAAGACTCCTGTAGTCTTCTGCTACAGAAAAGGAGTCAGGGATGGGCCTGTGTGCCTTCCTGTGAGGCACCAGGCTTTTAGTGCCGGGCCTCCTGCACAGCGCCTGGCCAGGGCTCCTCTGATACTGTAACTTTTTTTTTTTTTTAACCAGAGCAGGCTCCTCTCTTCTCTGGAGCCAAAATTCAGAAGGAACAGAATCCCTCACTGTCTGTGCCTTCAGTTACCGTGACCCCTTTGGGTCATGGTAGTCTTGCGCAGTTTGACACTAGAGACAGCCCTTCTTACCGCATGGCCTTTAAAATAGTATTCTGGTTGGAATCAAACCATAAGCCTCCCTCAAGGGGAGGTTAAACAGCTTGGCTTATGATGCTTTTTCCCCCCATATACATTTTATGTCCTGTATTTTTCCCCCGTCTCTGTTCTCTGCCCCATGCACACATGTGGAGGCATGCACATGCCGCGGGCTCAAGACACCCTCCTGTGACTTGCCGCTCCCTCCCGCCTACACTGGCCACCGGACCACCACCTGGCGGCAGCTGAACTATGGGAGAGCAACGACCACCCCGAGAGAGGAGAGCTGCCCCATGGCTGCTCATTCCTGCTCTTACCTCCCCCCAATGCCAGCTCCCTGACTACCCAAGTCCGTATCCGAACCCAGGTCGCCGGCATGATGGGATGCAAGGCATCCAGCACCTTAGTCCTCTGCACCACCGGGCCTGTCTTAAGAACCTTGTTCAGTGACCCGATGACTAAGCCACACGTCCCTCATGTCTGGAAACAATGAAATAGGCTGAGCGGGCTTATATCAAAATTTAAATACCTGTAAAGTTTCTTTCTCAGACGGCTGGTCTCCGGGCTTCCTTACACATGGGCTGTACCTCCTGATGCAGATAGGAAGGAAAGAACCGTTTCCCTCAGTTCTTCTGAAAGCAGTCCAAATGTGGCAATACTTCATGAACTTGGAAACAAAAACAAGAAAATTAAGGCATACATGGCCAATTAGCCAGCCAACTATGTACATTCTGGGAAGGAAGCCTCATCCCGGAGACCAGACGTCAGAGAAAGAAAATTTACAGGTCTTTAAATTTCGATTTCTCTCTCCTAAGCTGGTCTTCAGGCTTCCTTGCATATGGGATATACAAAAGCAGTACATCCGCAGATATCCCGGGTGGAAAGAATGTTAAGTGCCCTTAAGGGTCCACCACTGCCTGAAGCACTCAGCGAGCAAAGGATGCCTCCACCAAGAACATCACATCCAGTTTGTAAAATGTTAAGTGTGTGAATGGATGACAATGTGGCCGCCCTGCATAGGTCTGCTGGAGATGCTTCTCTGAAATCCAACCACGAACTGGCCATAACTCTGGTGGAATGGGCTCTCACTGGGCCAGGCAAAGTTACTCCAGCCTGATCACAAGCCGTGGTGATGACAGAACGGATCCATCTGGCTATAGAGTCCTTCAAAGCTTTTTTACCCATATTTTGACCTGTAGTTAAAATGAACAAACTTAAGTTTTGCGAATAGCATCCATTCTTTTAATATACACTTTCATCGCTCTTCTCAGCTCTAGCGTATGAAATTCCCATTCCCTTTCCCTTTTTTGAGTATAGCTAGAATACACTTCCGGTTGCAATGGAATGAAGACATAACTTTTGGCAAAAAACTGAATCTGTTCGGAGCACCACAGAGTCCTGATGAAAAACAGTGTATGGCTCTTTGGTGGACAATGCTCCTAGTTCACAGATTCTCCTGGCTGAAGTAATAGCTAGAAGAAAAGAGACCTTCATTGTAAGATGCATGAGGGGTGACTCCTTCAGAGGCTTAAAAGGAGCCTTGGTCAAAGCCTTGGGAACCAGATTAGTCTCCAAGGTGGTACTGCTGGCTTGATTGAAGGGCATTTTAATGTTGCTGCCCTTAGAAATCTCCTGACATGGGAATGTGAGCCCAACGATTCCCCTGAATCCACCAACAAGAGCGCCCCCCAGTGCGGAAAAGTACAGTTATGTAAGAACTTACCGTAACAGTAGATCTCAGAGAAAGGTTCCTGCAGTAGGTCATAACATGTAGGACTGCGCCCTCTGGCACCTGGACCACACAGCAAACTTATGCTAGCAATGTCTGTTGGGGGACCGCCCAGCCGACGTCACGTGACTGACAACAGCATGATCCTATAAGTGGCCGATCAGCGCGTCCGCCTTCCAGTTCTCCCGCCAGAGACCCAAGAGAGTGCAACAGGAGAAAAGGATGTAGGCCCTATAGCCCAATCCAGACAGGCCTGCAAGAGCAAACAGAAGACTGGGTGAAGGAAGGAGGGATAAAGATGACCTACTGCAGGAACCTCTCTCGAAGATCTGTTATGGTAAGTTCTTACGTAACTGTATCATCTTACCTCGAGAGAGTTCCTGCAGTAGGTCATAACATGTATAACTGAGTCCCAAGCAGTCAACTGATCAGGACAAACTGAAGCAAAGGAGGGAGGAAGGAAGGTCGGTCTGCAAAAAGACCAGAGCAGGCCTAGGACAGAAGGCTCTGCAGGATAGCTAGGCCAAAACTCGCCCTACACCCAGAGGTAATGTCCAGACTGTAATGTTCAGTGAATGTGTGGACTGAACTCCAAGTTGCAGCAGCACAAATCTCTGCTGCGGACATATTCCTGGAAGCAGCAGCAAAGGTACCCACACCTGTGGTGGAATGACCTTTGACCTCTCCCGGAAGAGGCTTGCCGTATATCTGGTAACAGAAATGAATGCAGTTAGCCAACCATTTGGACAAGCGCTGCTTAGAGAGACTGCCAACCCCAGAGTCTTGGGGGCGAAGGAAACAAAAAGTTGGTCACATTTATGGATGTCCTTAGTCCTGTTCATGTAGTAGCGCAATATGCTGTTCACATCTAAAGTGTGCAGGAGCGCCTCATCCCTACTAGTGTAAGCCGGATAACAGACTGGTAGTTCAACGGTTTGATTCAGCGTGAACTCAGACACCACCTTGGGAAGAAACTTAGGACTTGTATGCAGAGCCACCAGGTCTCTGTGGAAAATCAGATAAGGCTCCTTACACATCAGGGCCTGTGGCTTGGAGATCCTTCGAGCAGAAGTAATGGCAACTAAAAAGGGCACCTTCCAAGACAGATAGCGCATCTCACAGCCTACTGCTGGTTCAAAGGAAGTTAAAGTAAGCTTTTCCAAAATGAAATTCAAATCCCTGAGGGTGCGGGGTTACGTATAGGGGGTTTCAAATGGAGGATTCCTCTCAGAAATGTTTTGGATACCTCCAACTGAGCAACTGTCTTCCCATCCACCAGGGAGTGGTAGGCAGAGAAAGCAGACAGGTGGCCATTTAACAAACAGTAACAGAGTCCTGAGTCAGACAGGTGCAAGAGGTACTCGATCACCTGGGGCACCAGGCAAGAAAGAGGGCCCCGCCCTTTTGAGGCCGCCCAAATGGAAAACCGTTTCCATTTCATAGCAGAAGTAGCTCTAGTGGAAGGCTTTTTGGCCTCCACCAAAATTTGGGTGACCCTGTTGGAGACTCCAAAACCGTTTACAATTATGTCTGAAGGAACTACGCATGGAGGTGTTGGCTGGGGATCTGAGGCCCGGATGCACCAGTCTGCCCTGATCCTGCGTCAATAGATCGTACCCAAGAGGCTGAGGTACTGGGGGTTCCACAGCCAACTGCTGTAGGAGTGGAAAGCAAATCTGCCTGGGCCAGAGGGGGGCGATCAGCAACAGTTGTGCCCCCTCTGTCTGAAGTTTCAGCAGAACCTTCTGCAGAATGGAAAAGAGAGGGAAGGCGTACAAGTATCTCCCTATCCAAAAGAGAGTTAATGCGTCTAGCCAGATAACACCAGGCCTTTGAATGAGTGAGCAAAGACTGGGAAGTTTTGCGTTAGATGGGGAGGCGAATTGGTCTACCTCTGGACGACCCAGGTGGTGGAACAGATTTTCAGCCACCTCCTGGTGTAGTTTCCATTCGTGAGCTAGGGCTAACATATAGCTGAGGCTGTCCACCAGGATGTTGTGCACGCCAGAAACGTGCACGGCAGTGAGATGTAGACCGTGCTGGACTGCCCAGTACCAGACCGATATCACTTCCCTACATAGGGGATACTATCAGGTGCCTCCTTGCTTGTTGATGTACCAGACCATGCACATATTGCCGGTCTGTACCAACAGTGTTCCCACTGTCAGAAGGGACTAGAAGGCCTGAAGGGCGTACAGGACCGTCCTCATCTCCAGAATGTTTATGTGGAGCAAGGATTCCAACAGGGACCATTTCCCCTGGGTTTGGTGGTCCCCCAAGTGAGCTCCCCAACCCAGACCCGATGCATCTGTGGTGAGGGTCCAAGAGGGTGGGGAGGGCCTGAATGGTGTCCCATGAGACATGTTCAGAGGGCCCTGCCGCCACGAGAGGTTCTTCTTGAGTGCACTGGACACCAGAATAGGATGATCCATGTCGTCTGTACCCTGATCCCATTGGAACCATAAGGTCCACTGGGTGTTCCTCATATGCAGCCCTGCCAGAGGTAGTCGGAATGGCTGCGGCCATCAAGCCGAGGAGGCAAAAAAGCATCCTGGCTGGGGCACAGCTGGAGGAGGCTACCAGATTGGCCTGTTCCTGCAAACTACCACTCTGTCCAACGGGAGGAAGGCCTTGCCCTGGACAGTGTTCAGTACCGTCCCAAATCAACTGGAGGTGCTGGGATGGGACCAGAGACAACTTGGGTTATTTGATAGTAATACCCCGTTGTACAAAAAGGTCCAGGGTGGAGGACAGGGAATCCTCCAGGCTGCTCCTGGAAAGGGCTGCTATGAGCCAATCGTCCAGGTATGGGAAACAAATTCCTTAACGAAGTCGCTGCCACCACTGCTAGGCACTTGGTGAAGAATCTGGGTGCAGAGAAAAGGCCGAAGGGGAGGGCTTTGAACTGGAAGTGCTCCCCTCAGAAGGAAAACAGCAGGAAGTGGCGGTGGCCCAGGAAAACCGGAATGTGCAGGTACGTGTCCTGCATATTCAGTGCACAGTGCCAATGGTCTGTCTGGAGCAAGGGCCAGAGTCCCTGTAGAGTCAACATGCAGAACCTTTTGTACACTGCATAAAGGTTCAGCTGGCTGAGGTCCAAGATGGGCCTGAGATTGCCAGTCTTTCTGGGAACAAGAAAGAAACAGGAGTAATACCCTTTTCCCCTCGATGCCCAGGGAACTGGCTCTATTGCGGATTTTTGTAGTAGTGCCTGGATCTTGTCCCTCACCAGTGTTACGTGGTCTGAGGGATAATGAGATAGTCTTGGAGGAGAGTCCGGAGGGTTTCTCTTGAATATCAGTGGTGTGCCCACTTGCTATGAGTTGAATGACCCAGGAATCCGAAGTGATGCCCTGCCGCTCTGCTAGGTGGAAGGCAAATCTTCCCTCCAATGGTTTCACACTGTTTGGAGGTGGAGGGGGGCTGAAGGCGTCAGGAGGTGGAGGAATGGGCAGGGAAGGCACCACCCATGGCTCACTGGGCCTTGGAGACAGGAGGAGAGGTGACAGCAGGTCCGGATGCTCTCCTTTTGGTTTGACGCCTATTAAAAGGCAGTTTGCCTTGGCGCTTTTGCTGGCGCCAAAAGGGCTGCTGAGGCTTGAAGCCTGTCTTGTACATGGACTTAAATGATCTCAGGACCTGCCCGCTGTCCTGGAGGCCCATGATGATGTCCTTGGTATTGCCTCTGAAGAGCACAGTCTCGGAAGTGGGCGCCCTGTAAGGCTGCCTGAACATCCTGGGGGAGCCCAGAAATACAGAGCCAAGCGTGGCACCTGTGGCAGACTGCTGTTGCCTAAGAGCGAGCCACAGCATCTACAGAGTCGTAGGTTGCTCTCAATGCATGCCTACAAGAGATCTAAGACAGCCTCAGGGCCTTGGTAATCTCCAACTTAAGATCCAAGCCCTCCACCGTTTCTAGCCTAGCCTCAAGCTGAGCCATGGTAGCTTTTTGGTATGAAATCTTATGTACTACATAGTTCAAAGAACACAAAGCACATGTAGAGGAGGAGTAGATCTTACACCCGAACTGATCCAACTGCCTCAGCTCCTTGTCAGCAGGGGAGGTACTCATATGTTTAGGTCTGACAGTACGGCCGTGAGCCGCAGCAAATCACGATGGAGTCTGCCTTGGGGTGAGAGCACAGATAAGGAGCGCTCTCAGGAGAATGATAGGTCCGGTTCACCTTCTTGGGGACAGCCAGGATGGAATGAGACATCTGCCAGATAGTGGAGGCGAGATCCTCATGGGGGTCCATCCACTGGATGGGGGGGTCAGAATGGGTGATGCCTCCGCTAAATCCAAGTGCTCTGCTACGCGCTTGCATTTCGGGTCTTGCATCTCCGCGTTCCAACCATTAGCTTGTTGGAGGATGCGGAGAAGTTCAGTGAAGGAGGGATCTTCTGGAAGAGACTTGGGAGACTCCTTACCCTTGGAATCCGTAGCTCCCAAAAGTTTTCTGGAGAACGAGATGAAGGAGTTAGCCTCCAAGTCCGAGGACTTCCCCGTCAGAGGTCTTAGGCTCGATCAGAGTGACCTCTGGGGTAGTGCCCCGAGAAATATGCTCTGTGGTGCAACGGCCTCACCTATGTGAACCTACGGGAGACAAGGAGCATGGGGTGGAGTCACCACTGGGGCTGACAGTCTCTTGTCTAAATCCACCACCAACTGGGATCTGGCCTCCTGCCACCAGGTCTGGAACATGGCCTGGAGGTCCTTCTGTGGCCGCGGTTGAGGTGGAGGCTAAAATACTGGTAACCCACCCCTGGATGAGGGGGGAGGGTAACCTGGGGGCTACAGCCAGGCACTTGATATCCAGGGTAAAAACCGTGGGCGAAAGGAGCAGATGTCAGGCCTGATGGCAGGTAGCCTGTTGTTGGCAGGCCCAGGTAATGTGAACAGCCCAAAGGCGGACCATGGGGAATACCCTGATGGTCCAAGGGGGTGCCAGGGTGCCTCAAAGGAAGCGGAGCAGAGAGACTAGCAAGTTATCCAGCGTCGGGAGTCCAGACGTCAGGATATCTGGTGCCGGGATGCCTGGCGTCTGGTTTTCAGGCATCAGGCGCAGGGGGCCTGATGGAGGCTCCGACTGGAGGTGGCCCAAGGAGTCATATGGGGCACCCGAGGTCAGAGGCCCAGAGCCCGGCAGAGGGACCCGTGGCATCTGGGTTGAGGAAGGGCCTGACGGGATACGACAGTCCATGGCAGACTGTGGAGGAACAGACTCCAGCATAGGAGCCCCGGGAGAGTCATCAGTGGGGTTCTGGACGGTTATCAGCACTGGAGTCTGAAGAAAAGACCACATACAGGGGACCCACTTCCCCCTCCGTCCCGGGTAGACAGTCGGGCACAGGAGGTTCCAGCAGCAAAGGTGGAGGGGAAGGCTCCCGGTCATGGGAAACCTGATGGGAGGGGCTCGCCTTGGGAGGTCAGCGAGCTCAGCCGGACGTCGGGTATGTCTGTGTCAGCCCCCAATGGACGAGCTTCGACCGGGCAGATGCCAGAGTCCCCTGCGTCCGACTTATCACTCTGAGAAGGAGCCAGGCAAGGGAGGAGCCCCCGACTGGCTTATCGTCTGATGTCAGGCAGGTTCCCTCTGGGCAAGAACCTGACTTACCGAGGACAGGGCGGGCTCCGGAAGAACCGGAGTTCAGCTTATCGGTGGTGACTGGGCATCCGCTGGAAGTCTCAGCGGGTGGCTTATCGGTTGAGGATACCTGCTTGGAGCCTGTCTTAATGGGCTTAAGAGAAGAGGTGCTACCAGGAGAACCAAACGGTGAGGCCTGGACAGTCTCCAGGGGAGGCAGCGGAGCAGTTTTGTCCGCAGGCTTGAGCCTGGTGGTCTTACTGGTCGAGGGCCGCTCTCACTCCTCCAGGCGCTACCAATCCTGGTGCTTCTCTTTCTTCTGCATTTTGTGCTCTGAAGAAGGGGAAGAAGCGGAGACCATCAGATTCTGCATCTCTTGCTCTAAGGTGACCATCCTGGACTTCAAAAGATGGGCTTCTAGGGCCTGCTGCCTGTGTCTGCCTGTGGCCTGATTGAAGGGTTTGCAATCCGGGCAAGCCTCGATGTCGTGGGCCAGGCCTAGGCAGAAGAGGCAGAGCTTATGGCTGTCTTTGTGAGGGATCTGCGCGTTGCACTTCTCACACTTCTTGGTCTTTGCAGTATTTGGAGAAGACATAAAATAAAGAACGAACGAACTATTATCAGAGAAAAAAAAAGAAATACTTAGCAAAATGACGATCAACTGGAGCAACATTCACCATGAGGTCCTTGCGCAGGTCAATGGCAGAAAAGAACTGGAAGGAGGGCGTGGGGACCACCCACTTACAGGATCACAATGACAGTCACGTGACGTCGTGTAGGCGGTCCCCCACCAGACATTGCTAGCATAAGTTTGCTGTACAGTCCTGACGCCAGAGGGTGCAATCCTACATGTTATGACCTACTGCAGGAACCCTCTCAAAGTAAGATTCTGAACTCGTAAAGTGGCTGGTTGCAGTCCTTTTGTCAAAACCCTCTTGAAGAAACTGCAATAGTACAGGCAATATTAGATGGTACTGTATGTATTTGGATTGAAGCCAGAACAAGAATTTCCTCCAGACTCTAGAATACACTTTTAAGGAAAAGGGGTGACGCGAGTTCACCATCATTTCAATACCAGGCTGTGTGGCCTAGTTCTTTGAAAGTTTCTTGCTGAACCCACTTAGGTAGAAAACTGGCTTATGGATAGAACACAGAGTGTAGTGGCTGTTGGGATAGTCTCCACCCCAGAAATGTCTTCAGTGGGGTTCCCCAAGGTTCGGTACTGGGACCACTCCTGTTCAATGCCTATGTCTCCGATATTGGGGGGGGGGGGTAAGGAGTAGGATGAGCCTCTTCGCGGATGACTCAAAACTGGGAGTACTGGCTGACTGGGAGGAAGCGAGAGAGACAGTCCAGAGGGATCTGGATACCCTGGAGGGTTGGTCAAGGAGGTTAGGACCAGTGAAGTGTAGGGTGTTGCTTCTGGGGGTCAGAAACCCAGGTCATGTATACACCCTGGGAAGGGTCTCACTGCAAGCCACAAGTGAAAGGGACCTGGGGTGGTGGTAGACACCAGAATGAACAACACTGAAAAATGCAGAAGATCAGCAGCAAAGGCAAACAGGATTCTGGGCTGCATAGCCTGGGGAATAACGTCCAGGAGGAGGGAGGTGATCCTGCCTCGGTTTAAAGCCTTGGTCAGGCCGCATCTTGAGTACTGCGTGCAGTTCTGGAGACCTCACCTTAGGCAGGACACAGCATTTTTGGAGAGGGTTCAGAGGAGAGCAACCAGGATGATCCAGGGCATGAGTGAAAGGACCTATGAGGAAAGGCTGGAAGTCCTTGGGCTGTACTCGCTGGAGAGGAGAGACAGGGGTGACATGATTGAGGTATTCAAATATATGAAAGGGATTAACAGGGGCAGAGCCAAAGAAATGTTCAGGCTAAGGAAAGGGGGCACAACCAGGAGGCATGAGTGGAAGCTGGAGGGGGGAAACCTACGGGGAGAACATAGAAGGCATTACTTCACTGAGAGGGTGGTGGAGCCATGGAATGCATTGCCCGGGAGTCTAGTCGAGCAGGGCACAGTGGAGGGCTTTAAAAAGGGGGTGGGACAGATGCATGGGTGTACAGAAGCCGAAGCTGAGGGAAAGGATGTTCAAATTGGGATGCAGAACCGGACCCTTATGGACAAGGTCCAGGCTGATCTGGAAGGTTAGAGGTGGTCATCTTGACACTTGAATGAGAAGTGGGAACCATGGGCAATGAGGCCATCAGCTACAGACTAGAATCATATCTGCCCTGTCCAGAGCCACTTTGTGGAAGACTCTGGACAGAAGCAATATTGGAGAAAAGGCATACAGGAGACCGAACTGACCCTAGTCTTGGATAAAGGCGTGCTGAGCCACTGCTAGTTCATTCTTGGCTAGGGAGCAGAACTGATTTACGTTGGAGTTTTGCCGGCAGGTGAAAAGATATATCCGAGGATTGCTCCCACTGTGCTGTTATGATGTGGGAGGCACTGTCCTTCAGCTCCCATTCCCCTAGTAAAACATCCTTGCGACTGAACCAGTCTGCTGTGACATTTTCCTTTCCTTGAATATACACCACTCTTATGCTTGACAGGTGGTGCTTGGCCCAGCGAAAGTGAAGGAGGGACTCCCATGGCATTTCTGAGCTTCTTGTGCCGTCCTGACTGTTGATGTATGCCGTCGTTGTCCGACTGTCTGTCAGAATCAGTACGTCCTGATTGAGGACTTGCTGTTCGAAGTGCATCAGGGAAGGCGTACTGCTCTCTTAAAGAGGATGTTTATGCTGTACCTTGTTTCTAACAGCGACCACTTGCCCTATGCTGACAGCTGATGTAGGTGAGCCCCCTAGCACCCAAGGCTTGCATCAGTCGTAATTCGGCTTTGGTGCGGATAGCCCAGCATGCGACCCCTCATGATGTTTGACCTCCAAGACCACCACTGGAGGGAGATTTTTATCTGCTGAGAGATTGGAATGAGCTGGTGCTGGCTGTGTCTGGACTGGAATCACAGCCTGAACAAATGGGCTTGAATGGGCCGCATGTGGACTAGAGCCTGAGGGACCGAATCCACCAGTGATACTAGAGTCCCAATTAACTGCATGAAGTATTGAGCAGGCAGCTGAGGAGCTGTGTGAAACTTCTTGATGAGCTCCAGCAGGTCCCTGAATTTCATTTCTAGGGGAAAGATCTTGTTGGCTTGTGTCCTGAAGTCTGCCCCCAGGTGGTTCAAGGTCTAGTTCAGAGTTGGGGAACTCTTCCTCCAGCTGATGACAAATCCATGTGCCCAGAGGCACTGGACTACTTCCACCACTGCCCGTACTGCTTGGTCGAGCTAAGGGGCCTTGATGAGAAGATCATCCAAGTAAGAGAAAAGTTGTATTCCTCGGTTCCGAAGGCGAGCTATAACTGCTACTAGTATCTTCAAGAATGTCCTCAGGGCTGACGAAATGTTGAATTGTGAAGTTTTGAATTGGAAGTGCTGTTCCCCCACCTTGAACCAGAGATATCGTCTGTGTAGTTCCTGAATGGGAATATGCAGATGGGCATCTTGCAGGCCAATGGATGCTACAAAATCCCCTTGTTGCAACTCCCGGATGACTGATGACAAGGTTTCCATCTGCTGCGAACAAAACAATTCAGGAATTTGAGGTCTAGGACTGGCCCGAGTCCCTGTGTGCTTTGAGACAATGAAGAATAGGGAGTAGACCCAACTGATCTCTGCGAGGGAAACTTGCTCGATAGCTCCTGCTTGCAGAAGGTCTGTAATGGCCTGTAATGTCACCTGTCTTTTGGACAGGTTGCCTGGGATAGGGCGGGCACCACATGAGGTAGTGGGGGCTTGGATTCGAATTCTATCAGGTAACCCTTGCTGATAATGTCTAGGACTCATCTGTCCAACATAGTTTGGACCCATTCCTCGAGTAAATTTGAAAGTCTGCCCCCTACTTGAGGATAGGCCTGGATGGCTTCATTGTGACTTCTCGTTGCTGTTCCCAGTGTCTCTGGTGCCACCACTGCCACCACATCCATCCCCTCTGAAGTTATGCTGGTTGCGCGAGAAAACCATGTTTTTTCCTGAAAAAGAAAGAGTTTTGACCCTTGTTGTAACCTCTGTCACAAAAATTGCATCTAGAGCCTGAAGACCATGTTTCGCCCCTGCCCCTGGATGGGGGCACGTGTACCTTAGCAGTCTCCCCGGATTCCTTCACCACTCCTTTCAGGGCTGAACCGAACAGGAGATTACCTTCATAGGGTGCGTTCATCGAATGGCTCTTTAAAGAGGCCTCTGCTTGCCAGGCCCGAAGCCAGAGGTTGCGGTGAGCTGAGGTTTGATAGAACACTGTCCAAGCAGCGCATCTGACCGCCTCCTCCGACACATCTGCTGCATAAGCTGAAACTAACCCCATTAACTGTAGCTGATGAATAATAGACAAGTTCTTCTCTGGGTCTTCAGCTAACCGAAAGGCTAAATCCGAGGCCCGTGAAACGGCGGCTCTGGCAAAAAAAAGATTTGCGGTTGCCACCTTGAGAGACGTCGATGCTTGGAAGGCCTTCTTGAGCGAAGAATCCACTTTTCTGTCTACCAGGTCCCTTAGTGATGACCTACCTTCAGTTGGGATGACAGTCTTCTTGGTTAGATCAGAAATCAGACGGTCGATTCTGGGGCAATCTAACCACTTTTCGGATCACTTCTTGTCAAACCTCAGAAGCTTAGAGATCCGCCAGGGCCAGGTATGTGCGTTCTGGACCTTCCCATTCCTTCTTTAGCAAGTCCTCTACGGCAGGAGGGACAGCAAAGGCTGTAGCCGGTTTGGAGGCAGATGCCAGGTGAAAGGTCTGTTTCGGCTAGAGGGGAGCCGCTTGGGATGATCCTAGGTGAATCTCAGATATAACCTTTTTTATGAAAAAAAAATCTAGGTCCTCCAGGTCAAAGTTTCTGGATGGGGAGTCGTCAGAGTCCGATGATGAGCCCACTAGTCTCCCTCTTTGGGAGATGAACTGGAGTCTGAAGAGTTCGGGGAATGCTCCCTGCAAACGCCTTCCCCTATGAGTGCCCCTAGACCTACTTCGAGAATGAGATCTTTTCCTTCTCCTGTGGCGTGAGGAATGCTGATCATCCTCCTCCGAGGATCTGTTCCTGTATCAGGATTTTTTCTTTTTATCGTAGTGATGTGAGGACAACTGCCCCTCTTCGGATGAGGATGGGGTCCTTTTTTTTTTTTGCCCTCTTGTTAGGTCTTGCATCTGGTGACCCTGGAGGTTGCCAGTCGAAGCATGCAGGGTCCACAGCAAAGGCCCTATTTAACTTGTCTATGAGATCTGGGGCCAGAGAGGGGGCTGCAGATTGCTGGGTCTCCCTGGTGACCGCTGCTCTATCAGACCCAGTGGTTGTCCCTCACTCAGACCTGTCTTGGTTATCAATCTGAGCCAAGGAAGGGGCTGCCTCCATAGAGTCCTCTCCATTCGTGGACACTGCCTTTTCACATATTAGGCAAAGCAAGCCAGCGAAGATGACTTGTAACTGGGACTTGCAGCACTGGCATTTCCTGCCCTGAAAGGTTTATCCGAGGCTACGACACCAAAAGGCTCTCTTCCTCTTATATTAAGCGTATCCTGTAAAATTCTATGCTGTTGACGCTTCGATGAATTGCTGGTCCTGGCCCTTTAACAGCAAATTATGGAGCTGTTCCCTGCTTTTCCTTTGCTGTAAACAGGGATTTCATATTTTAAATTCTTTAAATTTCCCTTTAGTTGCTGCTGGAGAATCTTGCACAAGCTCAGGTGGATGTAATGGTACAGATTAGCACTCCTTTTGACCCACAGCACTCATTGACGACAGAGACCGAACGTCAACAAGCACCTGTGCTAATACTGCAGGCCCACCGTCGACATGCGGCTGTAAGAGTAAAATGCCAGCCATCGATGAAACACCCACGGAGCTGCTGTCGGTGAGGGGATGGCTCCTATGAAGCACTCCAGTGCTGTTTTTCTTTCCCCACTTGCTGAAAACACAGCACAGGAAGAGATATTCTTGCCTGAATTCTGCCCCTCTTGTCAGACGAAAAATCACAGGAAAAAAATGTCGCGGTGAGGTGGGGCCAGTCTGTGCAGCTTGCAAGGCTGAGACTGAAACCCAGCCAGGAGCTCTACAAGAAAAAATTACTCACCTTAGTAATTATGTTTTTTCTATTGGAGTCTTGCTGTATTCTGACAAATGCAGTTAGACCCAGCCTTTAAACTGCCCTGGAGAACAACGGGTTAACCTTCTATGCAGAGCACAGAATGCTGAGCTCGAGTTCGGTTGATGTCTCTGTCTGGAGCCCTCTGAAATCCAACTGTCAGATTCTTACGAGCAAAAACTCACTAACTATCCTATGTGGAAATTGTAAAATTTTACTAGCCAACTGGCAACAAAAGTTTTGGGTTCCCAAAGGAAGACTCAAGTCAGGAAACCCAAAACCCAATCCAAATAAGAATAATAATAATAAAACACCCAAACAAAAAGAAGTGGGTGTAAAAGGAGCACCCATGAGGTGCAACACTGCACCTGCCCATCCACTTCCCGAAACCAGGTTCTGAGAGGAAGGCGGTAGAATACAGCAAGACTCCAATAGAAGAAACATAATTACTAAGGTGAGTAATTTTTTCTTCAAACATGAAGTCTTGCTGTATTCTGATCAAATACATCTACCAAGCAGTACCTCCATGGAGGAGGGACAGAACCTACTTTGGGAATAGGTTCTGAAGTACTGCAGTGCCAAACCAAGCATCACTCCTAGCCTGGATATCCAGGGAGTAATGCTTGGTAAAGGTATGGACCGTTTTCCAGGTGGCTGCTTGACAAATTTCTAAGAGAGGGATGTCTCTGGCAGCAGCCAGGGAAGCAGCTGTACCTCTTGTAGAGTGAGCCCTCAGGCCTGAGGGTGGAGTCTTTCCCAGTTTCTCATAGCAGAACTGTACACAAAACACAATCCACCTGGCAATAGTTCTCTTGGTAGCAGGTTTGCCCTTTCCCACTTCCACATAAGTCAGGAACAACTGGAGGGAATCAAACCTGTGACCCTTGGTATGCTCTATGTAGTAGCTAAGGGCTCTTTTAACATCTAAACTGTGTAGTCTCCTCTCCCCTGAGGAAGAATGATCAATGAAGAAAACAGGGAGAGAGACTGATTCAAATGGAAATCTGAAGCCACTTTTGGCAAGAACCTTCTACTGGTTCTAAGGACCACTTTATCCCTGTGAAAGGAGACAAAAATCAGGTTCCACTGACAGGGCTTGCAATTCACTGATACGTCTGGCAGAAGTAATGGCCACTAAAAACACACTTTTCCAAGTCAAGTACTTAAGCTCTGCTGAGGACATAGGTTCAAAGGGAAGTTGCATAAGTTGAGCAATGCAAACATTTAAATCCCAGGCAGGGTCTCTAAAGGGAGGATTGGTATGAAGCAATCCTTCAAAAAAATTACACAACACAGGATGAGAAGAAAGTGAGGAAGACTTCTCTACTGACAGAAAAGCAGAAATAGCTGACAAGTGAACCTTGAGAGTAGCTGGTCTGAGGCCTAGGCCATTAAGATGGACCATATAATCCAGAACCGTAGGCAATTCAGCAGTATCTGGGGAAATATGCTTCTTGGCACACCAAACGTCGAGTCTCTTCCATTTGGAGTTACAAGTCTTTCTGGTGGAGGGCTTTCGAGAAGCTTTGAGAATATCCAGAACCCCTGAGACAGGTGCAAATCTGCAAATTCTAACTCAAGAGCCATGCCTTGAGATTGAGGGACTAAAGACTGGGGTACCAAATCCTCCCCTAAGAGGAAGTTAACAGGCTGTAATTCCTGGGAAGAGACAGGGGAAGATGGACAGCAACAGTGGGTACCACGGCTGTCTAGCCCAGTCTGGAGAAATCAGAATCACTTTGCAAGGTTGTGACCTTATCTTGACTAAAACTTTGAACAGAAGAGGGAAGGCATACAGAAATTTCCCTTTCCAGTTCAAAATCAGAGCATCCAGGGGGACTGAGCCCAAGACTGGGGGTCTTTAACAAAAGAGAGGAAGTTGGTGATTGTCTGGAGCTGCAAAAAGATCTATCTCTGGAATGCCCCACCTTGAAAAAAAATCACCTTCAATACCAGAGGGTCCAGGCTCCATTCGTGATGGCCCTGTGAGATCCTGCTCAGTGCATCTGCTAGCACATTGTCCTTCACTGGAAGGTGAACTGCTACAAGAGAGGTTTACAGGGAATAAGCCAGGGACCACAACTTCATGGCTTCTGTGCACAAAAAGCCGTAGACAGAGTGCCTCCCTGCTTGTTGATGTACCACATGGTGGTGGTGGTGGTGGTCTGTTCTGACTTGAACCACCTTGTTCTGCACTGACAGAGAAAGCTTGCAGGGCCAGAAAAACTGCCCTGAGCTCTAGGAGATTGATATGGAGAAGGGACTCCTGCGGGGACCACAGTCCCTGGGCAGTGAGGGCCCCCAGATGGGCTCCCCAGCCCAGAAGGGAGGCATCCGTGGTAATGACCACTGAATGAGAGAGTAGCAAATGGGACCCCTTGCCTTAAATTGTCCTGATCCTGCCACCACTGAAGGGCTTGGAACAAGGTCCGAGTCACTGGAAACAGTTTGGTAAGGGAGTCCTTCCTCTGTGACCAAAAGGCCCTCAGATGGAACTGAATGTCCCTCATCTGGAATCTTGACCATTGCTATAGAAGCTGCCATGTGGCCCAACAGCTGGAGGAAATGTCTTGCTGGTCAAGACACCGGAAGGCTGAAGGAAGAAGCTAGTTCTATAAGAGCTCTTGCCCTTTCCAGAGGAAGAAAGGCTCTTGCTTTGACCGTATCCAGCTCTGCCCCTATAAAGGTAAGAAGCCGGACTGGCTCGAGAACTGACTTGGGAAGATTGAGAAGAAATCCTAGAGAAGTGAGCACTTGTTGGGTCACTTGCAGGTCTGACTTGACTTGGTCTAGAGACAGGCCCAGTATTAGCCAATCATCCAGATATGGAAAAATGGAAATCTCGCCTCCTTAGAAAGGCAACTACTACTGCCAAGCACTTTGTGAAAACCCTTGGGGCTGATGTTAGGCCAAAAGGCATTGCTCTGAACTGATAGTGGCCTGAGGGCAACTCGAACCAGAGGTACTTTCTGTGGGAGCACCTGATGGGAATGTGCAAATAGGCATCTTTGAGGTCCAGGGAGGCTAGCCAGTCCCCTGGCCTTAGAAAGGGAAGAATTATTCCCAGAGTTACCACCTTGAACCTTGGTTTTAAAAGATGTTTGTTTAGACATCTTAGATCTAGGATGGGTCGCCACTCCCCTGTCTTTTTTGGGGGTAAAAAAGTACCTGGAGTACAGACCTTTGCCCCAGTGTAGGATAGGCACTCTCTCTATGGCTCTTGAAGCCAGAAGAGACAAAACCTCTGACTCTAGGGCAAGGGTTTCTGAGGGTGGAAAAGATCTGGCTCACATCTTCGGAAATTTTTTGAAGCAGAGAACCAGTTCCTGGTTTACTACTTCCAGGACCCACTTGTCGGAGGTAAGAGACTTCCAGTCCTGGATGAAGTAAGCCAGCCTGCCCCCTACTGGAATAGGAGAGAGTCAACCCAGGCAGGCCCATCAGGGTGTCTGCTTGGCATGGGCCTTAAGCTGAAGAGTGGATGCTGCCGTGCTCATCCCCCTTCTGCCTCTCCCTCTGAAGAACCCCCTCAGTGAAAAGGGAGAAGAGGCCTGTGCTTGGCAGAAAGGCCTATGAAAAGGCCTGCCCCTGCCCCTAGACTGCTGCCTTTGAGGAGTTGCCTGCCTCTCCCTGGTCTGAGCACTCCTGTAAGTGGTCCTGTACTTGTCCATTTTCTTCATGTAATTCTCTGTCTGCTTCCCTAACAGAGAATTACCCACTACCGGAAAATCCATGGCCTTAGCCTGGGTATCCTGCGAGAGGCTAGTACACCTGAGCCAAGCCATTCTCCGAAGAGCCACAGATGTCGCCATGACTCTTGATGACACGTCACTGGAGTCCACAGCAGCATGAAGCTGTACTTTTGATGCCTCAATCCCATCTGCAGCCACCGCCTCCAGCTCCTTGGCTAGCTGGGGGAGGCCTGTTTAGCCAGTGCCAGTACAGTGTCCCACCTGGACTTCTGGTACCTGGCTATATAGGCCATATAATTTGCCTGCCTGAGTCCCAAGGAAGATGCCATGTACTGTTTTTTTGCCATGGCATCAACCTTCCTGGAGTCTTTGTCTGGGGGGTGTGAAGCCAAGGGAATGTTTGCCTTATCACAGGCAGTAGCCAGCACAACCCCAACATGACTGCATTACTGGTATAAGAACTCCGTGTCTGAGCCTGATAGAAGAATGGACAAGAGGTATATACTATCAACAGGAGGTATAGAATTCGGAGACTTTAGGATTTTTGGTGTCCACTTCCCAAAAGATTTGTGAAGGGGAACAGACAGTCTCTTGGACTCTGGGATGTCCATCATTTCCACATAATCAGGCTCCTTTTGATCCTCCATTGCTTCCTCCATAGGAAGCTGGAGGGTTTCAGCCACCTTTCTGTAAAACAAAGTGGAAAGGGGACTCAGAAAGCCTAAGAGGGGATACACCCGAAGGTCTGTCTGGGGAGATGTCCAGTTCCACAGGCACATCCAGACTTTCACCATCACCATCATCATCTTCAAACTCCCCCTCCTCCTCAAACTTCGGTTCATAAAATTCTTCAGGGATATAATCGTGAACCGGGGAACCAACCGAAACCCTGACAAAAGGTGCCAGATCGGCAGGAACTGGGAGAAGCGATTCCACAATCAGAATTGCTCCGGCTATTTCCTCGGCGGTCAGAACATGAACTTCTGGATCCAACCCGGTCGATTTCTCTTGCATTTCCTTTTTGTCAGAACCGACCCCTTGGGATCGGCTCTCCTTTTGCCCGAAAAAGTATCGCCCTGGTCAGGGGCACTCCTCCTGGTTGGGTGGATGAACCGGGCAACCATCGGGTCAGCAGCCTTCTCGGCCTCCTTTTTCCTCAGTCTACCTAATCTCTTTTCAAGGGTAGATTTGGGAACATTTTTGCATATTTGGAAGTCTGTAACAAGGTGTTCAAACCCCAGACAAACACAGGTGGCGTGGGGATCGGCCTTGGCAAAGACCTCCCCACACTCACTGCAGTGCTGAAACCCAGTGGGCCCAGTTTTTGTCTTGGGTTTCTCAGACATGGCCAATCTAACAAACTTACCCTTTTTATGGCAACAGTCAGGCAAGACTCCCTTATCGGTTCCTAACCACGTCACGGGTATTGGAAAAAAACGTACTAAAACACTTTTTTTTTTTTTTTTTTTAAGAACCAATAAGGACCGGTAACCACACACTAAAGAAAAATATAAATATTAACCATAGATGATCGGTTCAGCCGAACCGATCCAAACTTTTACAAGTTCCACACAGAAAATCAGCACAAAACCCATCTAGTACTCACCGCACCACAGACAGAGACTGAACTGACTATGCGGAAATAAATTTTGGTTAAAAACCGACACTAACAGACTTTCGAACCAAGCTGCGGGAGAAATCTCTGGAGTGGCTGTTCAGTGAGGCGGAGTACAGAATCTGACAGTTGGATTTCAAAGGGCTCCAGACAGAGACATCAACCGAGCTAGAGCTCAGCATTCTATGCTCTGCATAGAAGGTTAATTCTTTGTTCTCCGGAGCGGTTTAAAGGCTGGGGCTAACTGCATTTGTCAGAGTACAGCAAGACTTCATGTTTGAATACAGCTTCTACTGCTCACAAATCCAGAATGATAATGAATATTTTGACTTACAGTCTGCTGTCTTCAGCTCTGCCACGTGCTGATAGAGCTCTGCTTGCAGAGTACCTGCTGCTCTGAATGGAGGAAGTAAAACGGAGGGAAACAGGAAATGGAGGGCTAGATGTCCCCTGCTGCAGAGGTCTAATTCCTGCCTTCCTACCAGCATCAGTAGATACAGCCCATGAGTAAGGAAGCCTGGAGACCAGCTCGGGAGAGAGGTTTTATCCCCTTTCTTAACAGAGTTGGCTTTTTTCCCCTCGGTTTCGGCCTTTTCTATTCTGACTACCTTCCCTGCTTCCTTTTGCTTTAACCGATACAGTTCTCTGTCCTGCTCCTTCTGCGATTCCTTATACTTCCTGAATATTATCCTTTTCTCCCTAACCTTCCCCGTCACCTCTTTTGAGAACCATAGTGTTTTTTTCCTTAGTTTTGTTTTATTTGCCTCACAAAAAGGCTTGTTGCCTCTCTGATGACAGTTTTGATTGTTCCCCATTGTTCCTCCAGCCCTCCTTCCCATTTGCTACTGCATTCCTTAGGCACTTTCCCATTTTGCTAAAGTCAGCTCTCCTAAAGTCCAGTACCCTCGTTGTTTGCTTGACTCTACGGCTGTGTTCATCGAGAACCACGCTGTTTGGTGGTCAGTGGTCACTTGTTCCCAGATGGCTATGCACTTCTAAATCAGAGATTCTCTCTCTCTCTCTCTCCACATCCCCATTTGCAGATTAGAGAGGATATCTTGAACATCTGCACTAAATAATTTGTAGCCTCTAAAGGGGGCACTGAGAATGGACTGCTGTGCGTCATTTGCAAAGCTAGCCACCCTGAGCCAGGAGTACCTCCCTAGGCATATTTCTGAGGCAGTTGCTCTGGCTGAAGCATCAGAGATGTCATAGGCCATATAAAGCAGGGGTTTACCTATATCAGCCCCAGCTGTGAGAGCTTTGAGACACTCCTGTTTAGATGCATTTTCTGTAAGAGCTTGAGCAGCTGCTTTAGCTTTCCTCCAGAGAGTATTCTGGTATTTGGACCATAGAGGCTTAGTAATTTGCAATTCTAAGATCCAAAAAGGCTGGGGCGTAGGTTCTTTTGCCCAGTACATCTCACCTCCTGGATTCCTTATCAGGCAGCAGGGAGTTTAGATGTTTTGGCACCTTGGATCTGTCACAGGCAGCATTTATGACTACAGAATCTGCCTCAGGTTGGCCTGCAAAGAAGGGTTTACCTGAGGGGCCCAGATACATCTTGTCTGCCTTTCTTGTTATGGCAGGAATCATGTTGGGCCTGTGCAACACAGCCAGGGTGGTATTCTCCAAGGCAGGGAAGAGGGAGGAATAACAATGGGAGAGTTGTCAGGCAACTCCAAGAATTCATTAGGCTCTGTCTGGTGATGTCTGGTTCCTCCAAGTCAAACCCCATAGCAAGCCTGCGGTTGCTACAGCACGGTTATGAAAGAGGGGTCGGGGAGGGGGGGATGTGTAAACCACTGAGTCTTCACTACCTGTGGACACTGTGGAACTAGTCCTTTCACAAGGGATCTACACATAATCCTCAGCATCCTCATCTTCATCTAGCATCATAAGATCAGGTTTATACTCTAGGTCGTCACGGTTCTGGTCGGCAGGATGACGGGAGCATGCTGGTGAGGTTGTCAGCACTCGAGGAGGGGGCTGGAGAACAGCCCTAACAGGCAACAGCGTGGGGATTTGACTTGTGGACTCAGTCGATGTGGCTCCTGCTACAGGAGGAGGAGGAAGCAGGCACTTTATTTGCTGAATTTTGTTGCCCACTGAGACCTGAAGTTCCTTTTTCAGGGGTGACCCGGGGGCAGGGATATAGATGGTGACCAACAAATTGAACCAGATTAAGTGGTTAATGCCATTTTTTAGTGAATGGGGGAAATTTGGCCAAGACACTGGGGAAATTCCCCTACTCACATGCATAAAGCCTGGATGAAAGAAACTGTTTGTATCCTGGGTGTGGTGTGGATGTGGAAACTAGAGAACAATTTTTGTTACAGTGCAACTATGTAGAAGGGCAATGGGAGTATCTATCAAACAAGTGGAAAATGCCTTGGATAAGGAAAATGAGTTATAGAAACCTGGCTTTGGGAATTTTCCCAGAACTACTGAACCAATTTCACAGCTCTACCTTGTAGATTCATTTTGGATGCCTGAAATTTTACTTGTGTCAGACCCAATGCCAGTTGTTACAACAATAACAACAAGAGATGTTGTAGGAAGGCTTCAGTAAATTATGCAAGAAAGTATTGTTAGAAGTGTATAGAAAGGACTGTAAAATGCATCCAAACAACAAGGTGACTTTGTGGTGGAAAGGGTTAACTTTTTTTTTTTTTTTTTTTACACACACACACGCAAAATATGCATAGTGTGGATTGGGAAAAATGGAAAACTTAAAAGGATGTGCATGTCGGAAAGATGAAAAGTATAAGTAACTTCAAAGGTAATATGCAGTTGGTGAGGAACATGGGGCTTGGAGGACAATAAAATAGCCTAAAGGCAAGAACTAAGCAGTAAAATAATGAGAGATGTTAAAGATGCTGCTGTCAAGGAAAACTCCCTTACGGGAGAAGATATTGCAAAGTGGAACACTGATATTGGGGGGGGTGATGTTTAGCGGTGGATGGAAAAGGGTTACAGGTATTTGGTGAAGGAATTTAATGTATTTATGGTACTGTATTCTTGTATGATGATGGCTGTGTTTCTTGAATAAATTTCCCCCACTCTTTAATGGTGGTGGGTAGTTATGTGGGGATTGGATGAGGGTCTGGGGTTTGATGGGGGCGGGCTGGATTTGCTGTATCTGATTATGTAATTCTGTTGTATACCTTTTTGACTATATGTTTGTTTGAGCTATGTTTTGGTTTTCTACTGTATATGTATTCTGATGTTTTGTTGTGGTTCTTGAATAAAAACTCCCCTACTCTTTTCGAGAAGTGCCATGGGATCTTTAACTTCCACCTGAACAACCACCAGAACAGGCGGACGGGACATCTGTTTAACGTCTCATCTGAAAGATGGCACCCCAGAATTGCAGCACTACAGTGTCATATTGGCATTTAACCCAAGTGCCTGGTGTGGGCATAGAACCCACAGCCTTCTGATCTTCCAGCCTCAGAGGCAAGTGTGCAACCTGCTAAGCCATGGACACTGACTAATGTCTGTAAAGGATGAAAGTACCACCTGATCACTGGCACCCGTGCTGTTGATGTGAACACTGGCAGGGGTCGACGGGGGAGGTAAGGTCCACAATGTCGACAACACACTAGCAGTACTAGGCCTAGTAGCACCTGAAGCCTGCCAAGACCTATCAACTTGCTGGGCGAACAGTCGGCATTGCTGCCAGAGTCGATGGCATTGAAGAGGTCATACCTGTCTGGATGGGTGACTTGGAGAGAACCGTGGAGGTCCTTGCCTTTTCTGTTTCCCTCTCCTGTTGCTCATGTCTGTGGGACCCGGACATCTCCTGGGACTTGGAAGCCTTGGATCCCAAGGAGTGGTTAGGCTATACAGCAGGGCTCTTTTGCTGGAGCTTCTTCTCCATGCGGGCTAGCTGCTGTTTTAGTAGGTGCTTTTCAAAAGTGCATTTTCAGCATCGCTGGGTGGCTGTATTAAACGCTTTACAAAATGGGCACATCTGAATGTTATGGTCCGGGCAGAGACAATACACACAGGCGTTGTGCGAGTCTTTGAAGTATATTTTTTCACTGCATTCACAATAATGGAACGGTTCTAACTGCTCCGAAACAGACACCCACGCCACCAAGAATCACTTTATTAGGATTATTGTAGTGAAAAACAACAGCAACTGCAATAATGGCATGTCCGTGCACGGTCTGATGAGTCTGGTCAACAGTAGGGGAAAAGAACTGAGGAAGAATTGTAACCCACATTTACATGAAAGCGACGTCAGACATTGTCTTAAGTGGCCGCTAGTGGACTGCTTGCAAAAAGTTTCCCTGCAGTGCTAGAGCCTGGCGGCCAGGGCTCCAGATAGGATTTTTTGGGATAAGTACTGTACTCCTCATTTTGAAAGCGAGGCAAGTAAAACCAAATTCAGATGCATACAAATGGAGGAGTACATTTTTAAAAACAATGCATTTTTTTTTCTGGATAAGAACTGATCAGGGGCAGACAATGCTGCGGATAATGTTGGCAGGTAGGAGTAATTTACTCACCAATTTTAAAATAGTGAGTAAAACAAAATTGGGATGGGTACAAGTACTGTGAATCTGGAAATACATGCTCGTTTTGAATCACCAGTTATGTTATGAAGCAGTATTCTTTGGAGTGTGGGGTATTTACAAATTTTGGGTGAGTATCGGTACTCATTAAAAAACAAATTTCTGAAGAGTATATACTAAAATTAGGTGAGTAAAACAGGTTGGTACTCCCCTTATATGGAGCCCTGCTGGCAGCAGTAAGTTCCATAGGTGTGGCCTGATGAGAGATATCCACAAAGAAGATCTCTACATATCCATTATGGTACCCACAGTTTAAAACACTTACAGAATGGTGCCTTATTTGCATTTATTACAGTCTTTGGAGGATCATAAGCGTTTTATCTTAATTAGAACCGATCAATGTAATCAAATATTTACAGATTTAATAAAAACAAAAACGGTACAGACAGTATTGCACTTAACTATCCATGTGAAGCAGGGGATTGGGATGACCTTTACCATGACTTACTGGCATGCAGCTGGTAGGACAGCCCAAGAAACAAGTATTTGGTTGATTTTTTTGAAACTGCAATATGTATCTAGTAATGAATTAGTAATTCTACTGAATACTGCTGATAATACACAGTTTAGCTTAGTTGCTTTTTTAGTTGTACAAAATAAAAAAACTCAGAAAAACTGATTGCAGCTAAAAGCTTGGAATACTTGCTCGACTCATCTATAATAGAGCTGAATGATTTTTATTAAAATGCCATTTTACTGGTCTTTTTAATTCGTTTTCAACAATGTAATGGCTTACTGCCAAACATAATAAACTGAAAGTGAAACTATTGTTGTAATTTAGGGCGTTAAGGGGAAAATAAGCTTTATTCCCACCCTCAAAATAAAACTTACCTTTGATAAGGCGATACCACTGTTTACAGACACTTGCTGCTGTTTTGTGCTCCTGGTAGGGCGAAAGGAAGGACAGAATATATTCCAAAACCTCCTCTGGCAGCTCAGACATGGACCTAGTATGCCTGGTATTCTCAATCTCTAGCTCCGTGTGCGTCTCATCATCCTGCTCCATTGTCCCTTCTGGCACTTCTTCAGTGTCCATGGCAACGAAACCATCATCTTCGCTGTCTGAAGAGCTGGCCATGTCATTCCTCTTCGCAGCTGTGAAGAAGGAACAAGTCAATAGACTGAAAAACTGGATTTCAGACCTGCAGTTAGAAGACCACAGCTTAATATTACCCAGGGACAAGCTGACCATTCACACTTTTTAAACCTTTTTATGTCCAAGATGTAATGCATAATCAGCATCAGTTTTATGAAAGTTATACATCACTGCAAATCTGGTGATAAACTAATTCTGAACTAAACAAAAACAAGGTTATCTGGTAACCCCCAGAGGTTTTCATGCTAGATGAATAATCATACTATTATCCACACTGAAGGCAAAGCCTTACAGCAAGTTGAAACCTTTGAATACCTTGGAATTCTGTTTGAGCCAAATGAATAGGTTACTCACTTGTAACCGTAGTTCTTAGAGTGGTATATGGTTCACATCCACACTCTGGCAGTTCCACTGGAATGTGATGATTGGCTGGAGGTCTTTAAGCTAAGCTCCTCAGCAACCCAGGCGAATATATCCCCCGACTCTGCCCTGTAAAATTAGATCTCGCATGCTAGAAGCAGAATCAGGTGCCACTTGCCAGGGGAGACCTGGTGGGTTGTGTGGATATGAACCATATACCACTCCTAGAAAGTACAGTTATGTAAGAAGTTATGTTAACAGCAGATCTTCGAGAGAAGCTCTTGCAGTAGGTATGAACCATTAGGACTGTGAGCCCGGCGTCAGGACCACATGGAAAACTTTAGCTAGCAGTGTCTGGTGGGCGACCGCCCACCGACGTCACATGACCAATGTCAGCGTGACCCTATATAGTGGGCGGTCCCCAGCCCATCCTCCAGTTCTCCCAGCTGAGACCTCAGAACAAAGCGACAAGAAAAAGGAGTGGGTTCCTTGAGCCTAAGTAAAGCTAGAAGTAGAAACAGAAGCTGGGAGGAAAGTTATCTACTGCAAGAGCCTCTCTCGAAGATCTACGGTTACAGTAAGTTCTTACGTAGCTATCTTACTTCAAGAGGGCTCTTGCAGTAGGTATTAACCATTAGGAGTCTCCGGCCCGGTGGCGCTGAGGGTTGAGGCGCTGGACGCCACATCTCACCCCACACTGGCAACCCAGGTTCCGGGACGAGTCCAGGCCATCAGGAGACGACTGTGCGTCCGGAGAACAGCTCTCCTCTCATGGGGAAGGCGGGTGAATGATTCCACAGTACTAGCGACTCCTAGCGGAAGCTGAGTGTGCAACAGCCAGGGATCATGTCGATGACTAGTGGGAGCATCAGCGGATGTCCGAGGGAAGGGCACAGGAGCGTGCACAACCTGCACTGGACATTACTGCAAGTCCATGCTCCTGAGGGGGGGGGGGGTTCATATTCACGAACAAGGAAACCACCCACTGGCTGGGGGGAAGACGTCGCCTGCCCCCACCTCCAACTCCGGACCCTGCCCACTGGATCTCATCTCGCCCTCCACCTCCGTCCAAGGAGCATCAGAAGAGGAAGTGCCAAGGAGCAGGCGGCCCCGCTCCGGGGCGTGGACAGGACTCTCAGAGGCGTGTTGTGGGTTGAAAGGGGAGATCAAGTGTACGGCTCGGGAGGGTCTCAGAAGGAGGGGGAACAGGCAGGACGACCAATGGGGCCCCAGCCAGTGGTGACAGGAGGGAAAAATTGTTTTTTTTTTGGGGGGGGGGTCCATTAGGACAGAGTCCTAAGCAGTGTAAATCAGACAAGTCTGAAGCACGGGAGGCAGGAAATTTTATTAAAGGAGGCCCTGAAGAACAGCTAGTCCAAAGCTGGCCCTGTGCCTAGAGGCAATGTCCAGACTGTAGTGTTGTTTTGAAAGCGTGGATGGAGCTACAAATGTCTGCAGCAGACATTCTTGAAGCAAGCAGCAGATGCAACCATACCTTTGGTAGAATGCCCTTTAACTTCTCCTGGCAGGGGTTTGTTGTGCTTCTGATAACAGAAAAAAATACAGTTTGCCAACCATTGCTCCGAAACAACAGCGCCCTCTCTCGGGCGCAAAGGAAATGAAAAGCTGATCCATTTTGCGGACTGACTTCGTCAGAGTCGTATAGTAATGCAAAATTCTGTGAACATCTAGTGTGTGCAGGATTTCTTCCCCCGATTAGAGTGCTTAGGGTAATACACTGGAAGTTGAATAGTCCGATTCAACGTAAACTCAGTAACAACCTTTGGTAAGAACTTAAAAATTTGTACGCAGAGCCATTTGATCTCTGTGGAAAATTAAATGAGGCTCCTTACACATCGGGGCCTCAAGCTCAGAAATCCTTCTAGCAGAAGTGACAGCAACTAAAAAGAGCGCTTTCCAGGACAGAGTGCATGTCGCAACTGCGTAGGTTCAAAAAGGAAGCAAAGTGAGTTTCCCTAAAATAAAATTTAAATCCCGCAGTGGAGCAGGGTTACGCACCGGGGGTTTCAAGTGGAGGATTCCCTTCAGAAACGTTTTGGAACTCCAGCTGATCAACAGTTTTACCCTCCACTGGAATGTGGTAGGTGGAAATGGTGGAGAGGTGGACCTTTAAACAAAGGATAACGCAGACGCAGGTCGATATATGCAGTAAGTACTCCATGACCTGAGGAACAAGGCACGAAAAAGGGTCCCAACATTTTGAAGTGGATCAAATGGAAAATCTCTTCCATTTCATAACATAAGTGGTCCTTGTGGAGGGCTCTCTCTCCTCCACAAGGACATGGGCCACCCTAGAAGAGACCCCATAGCGTGACGCAACTATATCAGAAGGTGCCACACGTGAAAGTGAAGGGACAAGAGTGCTGGATGAACCACAGCACCCCCCTCCTGGGTCAGGAAGCTGTGACAGATGGGCAGGGGAACTGGGGGCTCCACTGCCAGCTGTTGCAGAAGCAGGAACCATATTTGGCGCTGCCAAGGCGATCAGGATCACGTGGGCCCCTTCTGCTTGCAACCTGAGCAGCACCTGCTGCAGGATTGGAAAGGGAAGAAAGGCGTACAAGAACCTCCCTGTCCAGCAAAGAGATAGTGCATCTCGCCAGAAAACACCAGGCCCTGGAACGAGCGAGCAAAACTTGGGAAGTATCATGTTGGATGGGGAGGTGAACAGATGGGAGATCATTATGACCCCACAGGTCGAAAAATGCCTTCGACCACCAAATGGTTTAGTTTCCACTTGTGAGCCTTGGCATGCGTGCAGCCAAGACTGTCCTCCCGGGACATGAACTACAGCGGGGGAGATCTGATGAAGACTCACCCAGTTCCAGACCTGCATCACTTCCCTGCAGAGAGGGCAGGAGCGAGTGCCCCCTTGTTTGTTCAGACACCAGACCACAAACTTATTGTCCGTTTGGACCAGCAGCGGACCTGGACTGAGGAGGTGCTGAAAAGCCTGCAAAGCTTACAGCACCACTCACATCTCCAACATACTTATGTGTAGAGATGGCTCTGACACACCACAGACCTTGGGTCCTGTGGGTCTCTACACGAGTCCCCCAACCCAGCCCAGATGCATCCGTGGTCAGGGTCTGGATGGGAGGAGGGGACTGAAAAGAACTCCCTTGCAGAGACTGCTGAGATTGTGCCACCACAGGAGATCCTGACGCATTGATGCGGAGACCAAGCATTTTTGGTCGAGGTCGTCCAATCTCTGGTCCCACTGAACCTTGAGCGTCCACTGCAAAATCCGCATGTCCGCATCCTGCCCAGAGGAACAGTTGAGCCTTATGGCGGCGACCATCCCAAAAGGCGCAGCACTGACCTGGCTGAAATCCAACGGCTGGAAGCTACCAGCTGTGCCTGCTGTTGCAAGGCTTCCGCCCTGTCCAAAGGGAGGAAAGCCTGACCCTGGGCCGTATCCAGCACCACTCCAATGAACTTCAGTCGCTGGGAGGGGGGAAGATGAGACTTGGGGTAGTTCACCATAACCCCTACTCGGCCAAGCAGGTCCAGGGTAGCAGAAGGTGCAATTTCCAGCCACTCCCTCGACGGGACCAAGATCAGCTAATCATCGAGGTATGGGAAGGTATAGTGGCCCTGGCGCCTCAAGGCCGCTGCCACTACCACCAGGCACTTGGTAAAGACCCTGGGTGCCGAGGACAGGCCAAAGGGGAGAGCCCTGAACTGGTAGTGTTCCACCTGAAAGTAGAACCTGATGTAGCAGCGGTGAGCTTGAAAGACTTATGTGCAGGTACGCATCTTGCATATCCAAAAGCACAGAACCACTGTCCCTTGTGCAGCATGGGCAGCAGGCCTGGAAGGGTCAGCATTCAATATCTTTTGTACTCTATGTACAGATTCAGGGGCTGAAGTCTAGTATCAGGCAGAGGTCTCCCGTCTTTTTGGGAACCAGGAAGAAGGGAGAGTAATACCCTATTCCTATTGGATTTAGAGGAACGGGCTGTATGGCCACCTTCTGCTGAAGAGTCTCCATCTCTTCCCTGATGATGGGAATGTGCACCCTTGGGTTAGAGGATGGGCCCAGAGGGTTGTCTGGAGGTCTCTCCAGGAACTCCAACGTGTGGCTCTGGGAGATTAATTAAAGGACCCAGGCATCTGCGGTAATTGCCTCCCACCCTGCCAGATGACCAGCGAATCTTCTGCCCACCGATTCCTCCGACTGAAGAGGAGGAGGGGAGACGGGCCGCAAGTCAAGAGGTGGAGGGTGGGTCGGGGAGGGTTGTCCCTGAAGTCCTCTGGTTCTTGGCTGGAGGGGTGGCCTTTGCTGAGGGGGCCAGTTTGTTTGGACGTCTGGCCTGTTGTGGTTGCATCGTCTGCCATCTCTGCTGGCAATTAAAGGGCTTCTTCGCCTGAAAGCCAGTGCAGTATATAGTCTGCACTGACTAACACTTGCCCTTTATCCTGGAGGTTTGTGACGATGTCTTGAGCATCTCTGAACAGGACAGAACCCTGGAAGGGAGCATCTTGGATGGCAGCCTGGACATCAGGTGCCAACCCAGAAACTCTCAGCCAAGAATACCTCCGGAGGCAGACTGTGGTAGCCGTCCCTCTAGCAGAGGAATCCACAGCATCATAAGCCCTGAGAGAGAATGAAGACAGGCGACCTTAGCTGACCTAAAGGTGTCAGAGAGGGTTTCCTTTGTGTCAGAGTCCAGAATGGCCTCAATGACCGGCTCTGATGAAAGAGATTTCTGATACACCATCAACATGTACGCCACATAATTCAGGGCACGCATAGCCAAGGTAGAGGATGAATAAAACTTACGCCCAAACTGGTCAAGCTACCTCGACTCTTTGTCAGAGGGAGAGGTTCTCATGTGTTTATGTTTGGTACAGCTGTCGTGCACCACATGAATAACCACAGAGTCTGCTTTAGGGTGGACGCAAAGGCGGTCTATACCCTCAGGTGTATGGTAAGTTCTGTCCGCCTTCTTGGCCACTTCCAGAATGGAGGAGACCATAAGCCAGATGGTGAAAGAGAGATCCTCTTGAGGTTCCAGCCAAGGAGGCGTGAAGACTGGGACAGCTTAGATACGTCCAGATACTCGGCCAACCTCTCATTTGGGGTCCTGGTAGTCAGTCTTCCAACCATAGGATTCCGCAATCTTTTTGAGGAGATCCAAAAAGGAGGGATCCTCCGGAGATGACTCTGGAGACTCCTTAGCCTTGTGTTCTTCCAGTGGAAGTGTCTCGAAGCCAGAGACTGAAGAAGAGAGTCTGAATCAGAGTCAGACGAATGAATCGGAGTGGAGATACAGCTCCTGGGCAGGGAACCTCCTTGAGGGGAGCAGGAGGTCTACCCATATATAGCCGTGCCCTGCATCAGGCCTGCCGTCGAGGGACGGTACTTCCCCTGGCGAAGGGGACCAATGCGTCAAATACTGGCGTGCCAGGGTAGAGGCCATTACCAGATGACAACTGCCCAATTTAGAGACCAGCTGACTCAATTTTGGTCCACCAGTACTGGAGAATGGCCCAGAAATCTGCCTGTGGTTGAAGCGGCAGCGGGAGAAGGCTGGAAAACTGGCTTAAAACCGGAGCCATGACCCGGCGTCTGGTATCCTGACAGTGGGTAACCAGGTGTGGGATAACTATGGATATAGCCTGGCAGCAGGTACCCTGGCAAAGGGAGACCTGGTGCCTGATGCCCCAACGGAAGATATCCAGGGGTATGATAGCACCGCGGCTGGTAGCCTGGCGTCTGAAAGTTCGGCGCCAGTCCTGGAAGAGAGCCCTTGGGTCACACGGAGGACCCTAAGGAGGCCTGAAAGATTGGTTGGAAGACCCAGAGGGGTGATAGTCCAGCGTCAGACCACTAGGGAGGGAAACTAACGTCGCCCCAAAGGCACCCTCCGATGGAGGCGGTGGGGCAGAAGACCCTACTGAAAGGGTCAGCAGGGAAGGGTCCTGAGGGTCTGCTGGGAAACTGGTGTTGGCTCCAGGTTGTGACCCTGTAGCAGCATCGTCAGGCTGACATCCTTCTGGCTCCGGCTTCAGGTGTTCAGGGGAGGCTGGAGGCAAGAAGGGATCCTGGTCGGGTGAGCCTGCCAGGGTATGTTGCTTAGGAGACCACAACGGGCACAGAGGATCAACATCAGGCTGCTCGTCAGGGCCTGACGGAAGCTCCTGACCTGGGCAGATGTCAGAAGTTCCAATGTCCAGCTCATCAGCCATGGCTGGGCATTCACCAGAGACTCTGGTGACAGACTTAATAGCCTGGTCAGAGTACATGTCGGGGACTCAGACAAGCGGCTTAACAGGTAAGGTTTTGAGGGGCCCAAGAGTGGCAATAGCCTCAGATGCCACCGAGGCAACCACCGCCACCAAGGTCAGTGGCGGCAAGGGGAACAAGGGCTGCTACTGAGAGGTCAAAGCAGCCTTGTCCACAGGGGTGCTATCCCCAGAGGAAGAGGGCCGTTGGTCATCCATGGTCCCTGAAGGGAGTCGCAGGAGGGTGACCTTTCCTGGCCCTTCCATTTTTTATGGTGGTGTGAATCTGACAAGGGTGATTAAGTACTCCATAACTTCTGCAATTCCTTCTCCATCGAAGCCATCTTCCGTTTTAAAATATGGGCCTCAAGGGCCTTCTTCCAGCGTTTCCATGTGGCCTGGTTGAAGCTCTGGTAGACCTCACAGTCCATGGTCTGGTGTTCCGGGCCCAAGCAGAAGAGACAGAGTGTATGGTCATCTTTATGCAGGAGGTGCATGCCGCAGGACTTGCACTTATTTCTATGCAATTCGGAAAGCACCGGAGAAGACATACATGAAGATTAACTGACAAAAAGACAGTAAAATAATTCTAAGAATAATTTGAAATATACTCATCCGAAATGGCGGTCGAACTGTAGCAACGCTCTCTGTGAGGTCCAACGTGCACAGGTCGACTGTGGGAAAGAACTGGAGGGCTGGCTGGGGACCGCCATTTACACAGGGTCACGTTGATGTTCACGTGACATCGGTGGGCGGTTCCCCACCAGACACTGCTAGCTAAAGTTTTCTGTGTGGTCCTGACATCAGGGGGCGTAGTCCTAATGGTCAATACCTACTGCAAGAGCCCTCTCAAAGTAAGATCTACAGTTACAGGTGAGTAACCTATTCTTCTAGAAGCGTGGATATGGTTCACGTAGTCACACACTGGCAGACTCCTAGCAGACTTCCGGGAGGAAGAAGCAAGGTGCGCACCGATACTTGGCAAACAGACTAGAGAACCAAGGTCCAAAAACACGCATCCCAGTGTGACTCAAGGTCGATGCAGTAGTGGAAAATAAATGTGTGTGCCGACCTCCCGGCAGGAGTGCTACAAATCTCCTGTATGGGTAAATCCCAGCAAGCAGCCACCGAGGCAGGGGCATGTCTGGTGGACTGAGCCCTAATCCCAATGGGAGGCTCCCAATCAACCAATCTATATCAGAGATCAACTCAAGATGTAATCCACCTTGCAATCATTCACTTTGCTGCCGGTCTGCCAGGTGCAGCTTCAGCATAGGTGGTGAACCGGTTAACGAATTCCAGCCACACATTCAACATAACAGGAGAGCGTTCTCTGCAAGTCTAGGGTATGGAGCCTGGGGTCGGGCTCTGAAAAAGACCTGGTAAAGTATACCGGTAAGTTAATCAACTGGTTAAGGTGAAACTGATACCACCTTCAGGAGGAACTTCAGGTTGGGGCGATGGACGACTCTGTGCCTGTGGAAGACCAAACTGGGAGAATCCATCGAGAGCGCCTAGAGCTCCACAGCCCTTCTGGCAGATGTAATGACCACCAGGAAGGCTGTCTTCCATGACAGCTGTGGCAATTCACACTTATGCATTAGCTCAAATGGCCTACCCATGAGCACAGCCAGGACCAGCACTAAATCTCATGCTGATGATGGTTCATGCACCGAAGGGGACAAGCGATCAAGGCCCTTGAAAAAGTGCCTGACCACCTTCAGCATACCGGCCTGTGCCCAGTAAGCAGAGATGGTTGCCAGGTGCACCTTAAGGGTATCGCTCACAGTCCCAGCTGGGAAAGGGACAAGAGGCAGTCCAGGATTCTAGCCACAGTGCTGGCAAAGGGATCAAGCTCCTTGCTCTCACACCAAATGGAAAATATCTTCCATTTAAAGGCAAAGCACTTACAAGTTGACTTCTTTCTAGATGTCTCCACAACACGGAGGATATCCTCAGAAAGACCCAAGGCCTGGAACTCTAGTCACTCAGGAACTAGGCCAGGAAGTGCGTGACAGCTTGCTCTGGGCAGACAAACGGGATTCCTTCCTCAAGGTGTTCCGGGACCAGCCACTCCTGGATGGTTTCCTACACTGGCTGGGTCCCTGCGACCAAATGGTCCAACTAGTCGAGGCAGTGAGACCACTTACAGCCCAGCTCGAACTGGGCCCAGTGAACCACACTGATGCAGAGTGTCATGCACCCCAGCAACCATAGGAAATCCCGGGTAGGGCACAAGAGCCCAATCTGAAATGCTCAGGCAAAGAAGGTAAAATCCTGTGCCCAGACTGCCAGGAGGCAGGCCTTGGCCACCAGGAAAATAGTTCTGCCCCACTGAACTCTTATCACCTGCTTCAGCACCAGTTCGGATTTGTCCAAGTTGACCAACAGGCCCAAGTCTTGGGAGAGCCATGCCTGTAGATCTTGCCACGGCCTCTCTGGAAGGACAGTCTACTAGTCAGTCATCCAGGTAAGAGTACACCATGACCCCTAGGCACCGCAGGTTGGCCGCCATCACTGCCATGCACTTGGTGAAAATCCTTGGCGCTGAAGAGAGGCCAAATGGCATGACCTGGAACTGGCAAAGGACTCCTTCCGCTCAGAACTGGAGGCATCGGCAGTGGAACCTGCGAACAAGAATGTGGACGAACAAATCCTGGTGGTCCAGGGAGCAAAACCACATGTTCTGCTCCAGGGATGGTGAAATCAGACTCAGAGTGACCATCCAGAACTTGCACTTACGCCTGGACTTGTTGAGATCATGAAGATCCAGTACGAGCCCTCATCAGTTTTGGGACCAGAAATTACCTGAACATGAAACTCTGATCAGGGCATCCAGGACACAGGCTACGGCTCCTTTTTCACCCCGGACTCTCAAGGCATATGTAGGCAGTAAGGCGGGAGAGTCAACATCTAGAGACAGTCCTCTGCCCACTACGTGCAACACCCACTTGTCTGCTGTGACAGTGAATCAACGTAGCAAGAAGTGATGTAGCCGACCTCTCACAGGGAGAGCAATTGGGGATAGGAGAGGTGGAGGGATCACAACCCCCAACCCATCACTGAACAGCTTTTGCAGAGGCACTGACGGCTGCTGCCATAAGCGCCTGCTACCCCTGCCCCCTTTGGACCCATGCACTGGACATCTTGGGGTGCAGGCTTTGAAGACCTGCCGGGCTGCTGCCAAAGATGCTGTGTATGGAAGGACTGGTATTGAAAGGCTGGCTTCTTAAGCTTTTTCTTTTGGTTCTTCTGGAACAAAGTCACAGAATCAAGGTAGCACTGGACTTCTCAATCCATGCGAGATGCCCTTCAACCCCAGGGCCAAAGAGGTCGGTTCCCAAAAAAGAGTCATCGGTCAGTCTCTGTTGGGTGTCTGTCATAAAGGTGGTCAAATGCAGCCAAGTTCTGCGATGTATGGAGACAGTCGTTGCCATCACATGGGTGCAAGAGTCACCCATATCCAAGGCTCTTTGAAGCTGGTGTACAGCCAGCGACTGACCATGGTCTCTGATGAACTCCACTGCCACCTGGTGCTGTTGGGGGGGCAGCGACATCAAACATTCACATTACAGAATGCCCATAATTTGCCTTCATAATTGCATAATTAGCAAGACAGAGACCCAGGATAGTCACAGCGTACACTTTTTTAGTAGCACAGTCGATCTAACAGGACCCTTTGTCCAGAGGCTTGTACATGTTCCCACGGTGTCCAGACTTACGGAACACCAAATCAGTGACCAGACCTTCCACCAAAATGTTGTCAGAAAACCCAGAAAGGGAGCCCACAGGGTCCGCATATTTGCGGACCAAGCAGGCCAAGGTTTCCAGGCAGAATGATGGATGCTGCCAGAGCTACAGGGCCAGTCCAAAGATTACCTCAGCCCCGCAAAGGCAACCCCAAGGGATTCATCCCAGTCCAAAATGTCTGTAAGGGGGTACTTGGTCCTCTTCTGGACTGGCTCCAACGGGATGGACATGGACCCTGGACTCAGCTGGAGTAGCACACCGAAGGAATCCAACCCCTGATCAGTGTAAGGCTCCACAAGCTAGCTATGGTCAAAGAGAGGAGTCCCAGAGAAGGCCATGGACTCTTTGAGGAGTCATCGGATGACTCGGATCAAGACGGCCCTCAGCCGTTGCTCGCCATGGACCTCCTGGTATCCATCACCCAGTGGAATCCTTACCAACAACCGGCCTGGCATGCCAAGAGCCAAACGGCTGGCCTCCTTCATCAAAGTGCTGACTGGCAGCTGTCAGACAGGCAGCTCCACCATGATCGGCAGAGCAGCAGGTGTGAGACGCACCTGCAAAACCTGGAGCGGTGGGGCAACCACTAGTGGCTGTGAGGAGACCTAAGTTCCTTGAGGTAGAGGCCTGCTCTGCCCCTTGATGGCCCACTGCTGCCAGAGGAATTCCTCACAGCACTGGCGCATCTTCCATCAATGCCTCTCCTCACCCAAGCATGAGGAGTGTTGATGGTGACACCTCCCATCCGAGCGGGGTCAAGAGTGGGAATGCCTGGACTGTGACCTTGACCACCCAGTCGACGATCAGCAGGGTTTTCCAGATGTAAGCCATAAATAACATGCCTGCCCACATTAAGCAATGAGGTCATCAAAGACCCGACCTCGGCTGGAGGTTGGTCCCTAGCAGGGTTGACCAGGTTCACCGATCAATCCACATCCTCCTGAGTGAGGAACGGGAGCGCCAGCGTCTTCAAGGCCAACTCCTTGACCTTGTCAGACAACGTGCTGACCAGGACAAGTAAAATCTTGACAGCTTGGTCAGCCGAAGTTGAGATCATCTGGTTCAACGGTGGAGCTGAAGAGCTTTCAACCTGCCCAACCAGCCCCTCATCCAAGGGACGCTGAACAGCCACTGAGCGGTCAGGCAAATCAAAAGACTGGAAGGACCATGATCTCTCCCTTTCCCACTATCAGTGACAGTGGAGAAGATTTCTTGGTTTTGTTCTTGGACCTACAGTCATGGTGGGCAGAGCTCTCCCTATGGTCAGGAGGGACCTGCACATGTCACAGAACTGATCCATGAAAGTCCCTGACACTGGCCCCAGGTGGGAACAGAGCCAAGGCTAAGGAGGTGCCCACTGCGGCTTCCCCACTTCCACCGGCAAGTTGTGCTGCGAAACCAGCAGTCGCTACAGCCTTTTTGCAACCCTTAGGGTGATCCTTCAGATTCCGTTCTGAAGGCCAATCCAGTGTGAGCCAAAGCTTCCTATACTCAAGAGACTCAGGAAGCACAGAAAGGCAAAGGCCACATCATGCTGCCCACCCAGGCAGTACACACACGTCATGGGGATTGGTGACTGACATCTTCTGGCAGCACCTAACTCAGAATCTGAATCCAGGCTTCTTGTGATCCATCACTGGTCTGGAGACAGGGTCAAAAGAAAAAACTACTCACCTCAGTTGTTCCAAGGTATTCCTCAATATACTGAACTCTTGCAGACAGCCTCCAGTGTTGAACTGCCCAGAGAATGGAACTTGTACAAATGATGGAACACTCGTTAGCTCGTGCCACCAATCATACTGCTGCTCTTACCAACTTCTGTATTCTACAACGCTCAGATTCATTGGAGCCTGCAAGGAAAGACCCCCTAACTAAGCTATCATAATAATACTAACATTTTAATAATAAAATCCCTCATAACAAAAAGTCCCCCAAACTGTCAGATAGGACCAAAAAGAGGGGAAACAACATCCAACTGGATTTAAAAACCTTCAACATAACTCAGAAACAAACCCATGCCAGCCCGCCAGCGTGGCAATTGGATTTCTGCTTGCAACGCCAGCAACATGGGTACGGGAACAGACTTGGGTCGTCGGAGGGCCGGCCGCGGTAGAAGGACTGAGCATCCCACTACTGCTCTCCTTCTCTAGGGGGAGGGTGCAGGACGTCGTCGGTGCATGAGGGACCCCTGGCGGAGGCCAGGAGTACCACAGCAACAGACACCAGTAAGGTTACAAGGGGCGGGACGGACGCAGGAGTCATTGCACGTTCCGCCCACCTTACATGGAAAAAAACTAAGCCTGCCTCCACTGCCTAGATGATGCCGCCCCTCTGCTGCAATCCGCTCCCCAAGCCAACTCCCGCCCTATCCCGTTGTTTGTGGTACCTTGGGGCCGGGTGCCATGTTTCCGCCCTGGGGGGTAATTCAGGGGGTCCCAAGAGAAACATAGAAACATAGAATTTGACTGTAGATAAGGACCGCTTGGCCCACCCAGTCTGCCCATTTCCCTACCTAATGGATAAGCTGCAGATCCTAGTTAACCAGCAGCCTACTTCTTTCTACCCCCCACCCTCTAGAATTGCATTATGGCTGTCCCATGCATGCTAGAATTCAACCACTGTTTTTGACTCCACAACCTCCTACGGAAGGCTGTTCCATGCATCCACAACCCTCTCTGTGAAAAAATACTTCCTTACATTACCTCTGAGCCGCCCTCCCCATCTTCAAATTGTGCCCCCTTGTTCTTGCACACCTCTTTTTTTGAAAGATGCTACCCTCTTGGACTTTGTCGATTCCCCTGAGGTACTTGAAAGTTTCTATCATGTCCCCCCTCTCCCTCCTTTCCTCGAGGCTATACTTATTAAGCTCCTTTAGTCTCTTCATATGTCTTCCGGTGCAGACTCTGCACCATTTTAGTTGTCCTCCTCTGGACAGCTTCCATCTTGTCTATGTCCTTGCGGAGACTGGGTCTCCAGAACTGCACACAGTACTCCAGATGGGGTCTCAAGAGCTGTCTGTACAGAGGGATAACAACTTCCTGTTTTCTACTGGTGATGCCTCTCCCTATGCATCCCAGTATCACCCCAGCCCTCCTTACTGCCCCCTCACATTGCTTGCCCACCTTTAAGTCATCTGATATGACTACCCCAGGTCCCTTTCAATTTTGTTGTTGTTAGTATCTCACCCCATTGTACCTCTTCCCTGGGTTTGTTTCCCAGGTGCATTACCTTACACTTCTTCGCATTAAATCTAAGCTGCCATACATTTGACCATTCCTCTAACCTTGCCAAGTCCCTTCTCATCCTTTCCACCCCACCTTGTGCATCAACTCTGTTGCAGATCTTTGTGTCATCTGCAAAGAGACATACTTTCCTTCCAGTCCTCTGCAATGTTGCTTACAAAGACATTGAAGAGGACTGGTCTAATACTGAACCCTGCAGCACCCACTAGAAACCCCTTTATTCAGAGTGGACTCCATTTACTATTACCCTCTGTCCTAGTCTCCAGCCAATTCTTTACCCAGGCTATCATCTTAGGACCCACTCCCAGGCTGGCTAACTTGTATATTAATCTTTTGTGTGGGATTGAGTCAAATGCCTTGCTAAAGTCGAGGTAGGCCATGTCCACAGACCCTCCCTGATCTACTACTTTGGTCACCCAGTCAAAGAAATCTATTAGATTCGTCTGGCATGACCTTCCCGCTGTGAATCCATGCTGCCTTGGGTCCTGTGCCCCTCTGGCCTCTAGATACTCGACAATTCTTTCCTTCAGAAGTGACTCCATCATTTTCCCTATCACTGAGGTTAAACTAACAGGTCTGTAGTTTCCTGCTTCTGCCCCGTCTCCCACTTTTGTGAAGGGGAATCTGCCCTCCTCCAGTCCTCAGGTACCACCCCATCCTCCCATGATTTGTTAAAGAGGGTAGTCAGTGGTCTCACTAGTTCTACCCTTAGTTCTTTTAGAATTCTGGGATAATCCCATCAGGCCCCATTGCTTTGTCCACTTTCAGTTTTAAGAGTTCTTTCAGAACCCTTTCTTCCGTAAATGGGCTGGTATCAACTTCTGTATCCAGAGTGTTTCTACTGCTTGTTTTAGGTACCTCCCCCTCTTCGTTTGTAAATGCTGAGCAAAAATATTTGTTTAGTATCTCTGCCTTTTCACAGCCACCCTCTGCCCACCCCTTCCCCTTTAAGGCTCACTATCCCACCCTTAGTCTTCCTTCGCTCCCTGATGTACCTTAAAAAAAAAAAAAAAAAAAAGCGGCTCATGTGGGGATGCCGCAGCCGAGGGGTCCATGACTGGATGGATGGCCGGCAAGTGGAGCAGGCACGAAAAAGACTAAACAGAAAGAAGAAAAAAAACAAAAAAAAAACTAAGAAACAAATCCCCTTTTTAATACAGAAGTCCAGGTGTTATGCAGAAGCCACTGGTTCTTGAAAAGGAGGTAGGGAGGGCGAGTTCAGCATATTGAAGAATACCTTGGAAGAAACAAGATTACCAACGTGAATAATTTTTCTTCAAACCACAGGAATTCTTCAATATGCTTAACTCCTGCAGACTACGAAGCAGTACCTTTGGAGGTGGTCACAGAACTTTACTTAGGAAACAAGCTCTGCAGCACTGCTGTGCCAAACATGGCATCACTTCTGGATTGGGTATCCAAACAGTAGTGCTTTGTAAAAAGTATGTGCTGTTCTCCATGTAGCTGCTTTACAAGATATCTAATAGTGGAATATCTCGAGCAGCTGCTATTGTAGCAGCTGTGCCCCTAGTGGAATGTGCCCTCAGGCCTACTGGGGGGCTCCTTACCAGCTTTGCTATAACATAACTGGATACATTTTATTATCCAGCGTGAAATGGACCTTTTAGTTGATGGTTTTCCTTTTCCCACATCCCTATAAGTCAGGAACAGTTGCTGTCTGTCCTACCTATGGGCCTTGGTATGAGTAATGTAGAAGCTTAAAGCTCTCATGACAAAGACATTATTACAAGCCCTTCAATGGTGGCAGGTCAGGGACAACCTCAGCAGGAGTCTCCCTCCATAGTCCTCACAACAGACGCTTCCCTCCTAGGCTGGGGGGCACACACATGACACCTGGTCAAATGCAGAGTCTCTCCAGCACATACATTTGCTGGAGCTCGGAGCTGTGTTTCTAGTCCTGCAAGCCTTTGCATCTCTGCTACAGGGCAAGGTGTTGCAGGTCAGAACAGATAACACCACTGTCCTAAGGGGATCCAGGAAGCCCTCAACTAAGAGGAATGGTTACACATGGTTCCATAGGATATCATGACTAATCTTCCCCCCCAACCTAATCAAGTCCACCTTTCCCTTTACCAGCCCTTTAAGTATATTCCACCCTCTCTTAGAACCCTCCACCATTTTAGCACAGACCAGTGCATCAAGCAGTTTTTCACCCATTCACCATCCTCTCTGTAAAGAAGTACTTCCTAACGTCCGTCTTAAACTTGCCCCCACCAGTTTTTTGCTTTTCCAGCTGAAATCAGTGTTGCTGCTGGCTGTGAATAGGTTGACTGAGTCCACTATGTTAATACCTTGCATGTAGATAAATGTCACAACATCAACATCAACCTCTCCAGTGAGTATATGTTGAGGTTCTCAATCATCTCTACCCAAGTGTCCTTGCATTTTGTCCCTCAATCATTTCGGTCGCCCTCCTCTGCATTTACTCTAGCCTGTTAATTTGTTTTTTGTATTTTTTTTTTTTTTTATTAATTTTCAACTGTATAGAGTACAACTGAAGAACATGCCTGGTTCTAAGTACACGATAACTTACTACATTACATAACTTGGATCTCTGTCATGTTTCATCCTGAGTAATTACAAAGCAAGGTCCCCTCTATGCCATAAATTTTATTTTTTTGTACTTAAAATCTTTGATTTTTATTATAGAGTTATACAGTACAAAGAAAAGGGTTACAGAGTATATATAAAATACAACTTTCTTTTTTGAACATTCAGAATTAGAGAGGACAGGAAATGATTTCTAATTGGCAACTGATTATAATGTCCCCATTTACAGAAATGATATCCATAAGTCTTAAATGATCCATATGTAACTGTACCTGAATTAAAAGTGGTGCAAAAATGTATTTTGCATTGTTTTGCTTCAATGGGCAGTATTGTGTTGCAGTTACTTTCATGGAATCAGTGATCTGGAGCTTTAAAGTGCACCATCCCCAGTCCTTGTTACATGGATGCATAAACCTAGTCCACCTTCTTCCAAGTCACACTGTATATTATTTTAATGTGCTCTTCAGTTTGGCTATCAAATAAGAGTTGCTAAAAACTGCATGTTGCAGCAGCACTTCTGCACCAAGCCTGGTGTTTCTATAAAGCCACGGCTAAGCTGCTGACCTCACTGCATGGAGAAGGGCTGATGCATGTAGTTACACAGTGAAGGAGCAGCATTTCCACAAGGGAAAAATGTTATACCATGGTGTAAAATGATCAGCAGTGTTCCCCCTTCCCCTCAGAAGACACCCTGGTATCAGTAAAGCGTAAAAACTGCAGCGGCTAAGTAAACTGTACTATATGTGTGTGACTACATACCAAGGATGTAGCATCTGCCTCAGTAAAAAGGTACAGTAAATGACAGTGTGAGCTGATACTTACACTGTTGGCTGTGTCATCGGTAGTAGTGTGCCTATAATCTGTAGTGAGTAACGGCCCCCTTTGAGCAGCATGTGTGTCTGTTTATTCATTCACTCAGCATTTTTCTTTCCAAAATAAGACCGTTGATAACCCAGGTGAAAATCGAGGACCAAGTCCTTTCCCATGCGCCCCAGATATAGACTGACTGTGGGAAGCCGAACACGTGCATTAACGAGTTCGGCCATTTTGCTGGCGCATGGAACAAAACTATTTTATAATGTTCCTGTCTGTCCTTCCGTCCGCTATCAACATTGTTTTTAAAAACAGAGGGCTAATTTCAACTAATTCTTATCTGAAAAGTGAAAGTAGGACTCTGCGAAGTCACGATGCAGTGGGAGGGAGTTACCACCCGGGTGGGGGGTCAGCTGAAGACAGTCCAGCAAGCCTTAAAGGGAAAGTAACACTGCCAGAAGTGTGAATAGTACATCATATCCACATCCCTAGAAGTAGTACTATGGAGAGGATAGGAGAAGAGGAGGGCAGGGAGTGTGAAAAAGGTATGGAGGGAGAGAGTCTCAAACCAGAATTTAGAGGTGAAAATGGCACAATGGGTGAGTTATCTGGCATGAGGGGAGATTTAGAGAGGAGTAGTTTATATTGGGGAGGGCAGTCCAAAGCAAAACGGCAGTAAAAGTGGGAGTCCAGTCTGGCAAGGGTGGACTTGGGAACCGGACTGCGGGCAATGTTGCAATGGTCGACAATAGGGAGGCTCATCTTCAAGACAAGCTTGTGGTAGACAAGGAGTGGGATACCTGCAAGCAGGAAATGGGATACTGGCTTTGTTTCTATAGAGCTCTCCCAGTTGGGGTGGAGCCTGAGGTGGACTGTATCAGTGTGTGCAGAGAAGCCGAGGTGCCGGATCCAAGGATACCCCAGGTACTTAAAGGAGGAGACGTCCTTAATCTTAGTACCATTAAGAGTGTGGAAGAAGGAGGGAAAGCCTGACAAGCCTCTGACAGGAGCCACAGGTCATGAAGACTGACTTCTTAACACTGAGGGACAGACAGTTAGAAAGGAGTCAGTGCTGAACAATGTTGAAATCCTGTTGGAGAAAGACAGCAAGGTCAGCAGCAGAACAGCCAGAGGCAAACGGAAAGAAAAAGTTACTTACCATAGTAATCTTCTTTCTTCCCAGTGATGCTCAGATAGTCATAACGTTGTACAGTCAGCCTGGTGGGTTGGACTCCCCGGAGAGATGGAACACATGCAAATGATGGGATTCTTTGCAAGTGAGCATCTTTCAAATACTGCCTCTACCAACTGTAGTGTTCAAACCCCCTTTAGATTTGTAAGAAGCCTGGAAGGCAGGCATTATGAAAAAAATCCAACAGCTAATTTTTTTTTTTTTGGTTAAGGGTTACCCTAATAGAGAATTTAAAAAAAAAAAAAAAACTCTTAAGGAGGAACTACATCAAATAAATAATGGTGTTCACCAACGGCATGAGAAAACTTAAGAAACACAGAAAAACTCTGTTTAAATCAATTTGGTATAGAGAAGTGTACACAGAAGGGTATGGCTATGTGGCACTAGCATGTGGAGTACAGAGGTTGAAGTTCTGGATGGGGAGGATGGGAGGGAGTTATGAATATCTGAGCATCACTGGGAAGAAAGAAGATTACTATGGTAAGTAATTTTTTCTTCTAACCCCAGTAATGCTCAGGATATTCATAACTTTGTGCAGACTACCAAGCAGTACCCTGAGGTGGGCACAGAACTTATTTTGGAAACAGACTTTGCAGGACTGCTGTGCCAAACCCGGCATCACTCCTAGACAAAACAACCAAGTTGTAATGCTTTGTAATGGTGTGTACTGATTTCCAGGTAGCTGCTTTACAAATATCCAACAATGGAACCTCCCTAGCAGCTGCAAGCCTGGCAGCTGTTCCACTTGTCGAGTGTGCCCTCAGTCCAGCTGGGGATTCCCTACCTGCTCTAGAGTAGCAGAATTGAATACACTGGTCAATCCATCGAGAAATGGATCTCTTTGAGGCTGGTTTGCCCATTCCGACATCTCCATATGTACGGAAAAGTTGTTTTTTTGTCTTGCCTATGGCCCTTAGTAGCTGTCATGTAATAGCTGAGGGCTCTTTTCACATCCAGACTGTGGAGTCTTCTTTCACCAGAGCTTACATGGTCTGTGAAAAAGACAGGTAGAGTGAGTGATTGGTTCAGATGAAAGTCTGAAATGACCTTGGGAAGGAATTGTCTGTTTGTTCTGAGGACTACTTTATCTCTGTGAAAGGAGATGTAGTCCTGGTCAACACAAAGAGCCTGGGGTTCACCGATTCTTCTTGCTGAGGTAATTGCTACCAGCAAAACTGTTTTCCAGGTAACCTATTTTAAATGGGCTATAGCCATGGACTCAAAAGGAGCCCTCATTAATCTGGCTATACATATATTAAGATCCCAAGCGGGCACTGCTGCCCTGTGAGGAGGATGCAAATGTATCAGGCCTTTAAAAAATCTTTTGAAAATAGGATCTGATGCTACTGACACCTTTTTGTCCTAGCAGAAAGATATGCAGACACTGCTGCAAGATGACCCCTTAGAAAACTGGGTTGTAGACCCTGTGAATGTAAGCGAGTCAGATAATCAACCACTAAGACTCCTGCATCATTTGGGGCGAAATTCCTACAAAAGCACCAACAAGAAAATCTCTTCCACTTAGCAGAATAAGTTTTCTTAGTGGAGGGTTTCCTATAACCTTTCAAGGTAGTTAATACAGCTTCAGAAAGGTTTAAGTCTGCATACTCCAATTCCTCAAGAGCCATGCCTTGAGGTGGAGGGACTTGAGATTTGGGTACAACAATGTTCCCTGATTGGAGGTCAGGAGATTGTGTCTGAGAAGCAAACTTATTGGTTTGCTCACTGACATGGAAAGCAGAAGAGAGTACTATGGCTGCCTGGGCCAATCTGGAGCTATCAAGATCAGAGAAGCTGGGAGGGATTTGAGCTTCAGTAGTACTCTGAAAACCAGAGGAAAAGGGGGAAGGCATAAAGAAACTTGCCCAACCAGTCCAGTACCAGGATATCCAGAGGGATTGTGCCCTGGGCCGGTGGTCTGCAGCAATACTGAGGCAACTGGTGGTTCTGGCGGGATGCGAACAAGTCTATATCTGCAATGCCCCACCTCCTGAAAATTACCTGCACCACCTGCTTGTTCAGTGTCCATTCATGATGGGACTGATTGATTCAACTCAGTGTGTCTGCCAAGATATTGTCCTTTCCTGACAGATGGATTGCTTGCAGGGACACCTTTACAGAATAAGCCAGAGTCCAAATTTTCATGGCTTCTGTGCATAGGGGACCTGATCTGGTGCCTCCCTGCTTGTTTATGTAGTACACAGCGGTGGCATTGTCTGTTCTGATCTGTACCACCATGCCCATCACCAGTGTAGAGAAAACTTTTAGTGACAGCCACACTGCTGAGTTCCAGCAAGTTTATATACTGAAGGGACTCTGCTTCTGTCCAGGTACCCTGAGTTGTGTGCTCCCCCAGATGGGCGCCCCAGCTCAGAAGGGATGCATCTGTCGTGAGGACTAGTGAAGGATCCTCCTTCTGAAAAGGAACTCCTTGGCTTAGGTTGGATTCTTTTTTCCACCACAAAAGGGCTTGTAACAGTGCCCTTGTCACTGGAATGAGTTTTGAAAAGGGATATTTTTTCTGACTCCAATGATTCCTGAGATGAAACTGGATGTTTCACGTGAAACCTGGAACCCTACACTGTGCCTGTGGACGCAGCCATATGACCCAAGAGCTGCAGGAATTGCCTGGCTGTTTTTTGCCTGTGCAACTTGAAGGAATTTGCTATGGCCTGAAGGCTTTGCACCTTGTCCAGTGGCAAAAAGGCCCTGGCCTGTAGAGTACTGATCTCTGCCCCTATGAACTGTAAAGTCTGTGTAGGGGTTAAGACAGATTTTTTCTGGTTTATTATGAAACCTAAGGACTCCAAAAGATCCTGTGTGAGCTTTAGAGAGGTTCTGACTTGTTCTGGTGACTTGCCCACCACCAGCCAGTCGTTCAGATAAGGGAAAACAGTCACCCCCTTGTCTTCGAAGAAATGCCACCACAGCTGCTAGGCATTTTGTAAACATCCTTGGTGCCGAGGAAAGGCCGAAGGGCAGGGTTGCAAACTGATAATGACCTGATGGGAATCTGAATCTGAGATATTTCCTGAAAGATTCTTTTATGGGGATGTGAAAATAGATGTCTTGTAAATCCAGAGATGCCAGCCAGTCCCCTATTTGGATTGCTGGCAGAATCCAAGCCAAAGTTACCATTTTGAACTTTGGCCTTTTCAGGTGCTTGTTTAAAGCTCTGAGATCCAAAATTGGTTGCCACTCCCCATTTTTCTTTGTTGTTAGGAAGTATCTGTAGCAAAAACCTCTTCCTCTCAGGGTTGTAGGAACTGGTTCCACTGCTCTGAGCTGTAGCAGCTTTTGAATCTCTGCCTCTAGCAATGAAGTTTGTGCTAGCAGAGGAGAGATGGAAACCCTGGAATGTTTTTTGAGGAAGAAATCTGAAGTCCAGAGACAAACACAGAAACATAGAAGTTGACGGCAGATAAGGACCGCAAGGCCCATCCAGTCTGCCCATTTCTTTTTCTACCTTATAAATGTGCCATCGGCCTTTGCTCTGTCAGTGGCCTATCTATTCATAGTCATTTGTATTGCTCCCTTATGCCTATCCCATGCCTATTTGAAGCCCTGCACTGTAGTCATAGCCACCACTTCTTGTGGTAAGCCATTCCATGCATCCACCACCCTTTCTGTGAAAAGAATTTCCTCACATTCCCCTTAATTGGCCTCCCTCTAATCTCATGCTGTGTCCTCTTGTCCTGCTATTTTCTTATGTTTAAACATGTTAGACTCTCACCTTTGTTTATGCCCATAAGGTGTTTGAATCCCTCGATCATATCACTCTTTCCTCCTTTGCTCAAGGGTATACATATTGAGCTCCGTTAATCTGTCCTCATATGTCTTCTGATGCAGTCCCTGCACCATTTTGGTTGCCCTTCTCTGGACTGCCTCAATTTGGTTAATGTCCTTGTGAAGGTGTGGCCTCCAATACTGCACGCAGTACTCCAGATGAGGCCTAACCAGTGTCTTGTACAGAGGATTATTACCTCCCTCTTACGACTTGTGATACCCCTACTAATACACCCTAACATCCCCCTAGCCTTACCTACTGCTTTAGAGGACTGCTTGGATGATTTTAGGTCATCAGTGATGATGATGATGCCCAAGTCTCTTTCTTCCTTTGTGACTGCTAGCAACTCCCCTCCCAGCCTATAGGTGGCTTCAGGGTTTCTCTTCCCTATGTGCATGATTTTGCACTTCTTTGCATTAAATCCCAGTTGCCACTCTTCTGACCATTCTGCTAGTTTATCCAGATCTCTTCTCATTCTGCCCACCCCATCTGGATCATCTACTCTGTTGCAGATCTTGGTGTCATCTGCAAACAGACAAGCCTTACCCTCTAGTCCATCTGCAAGGTCACTAATGAAGATGTTGAAGGACTGGCCCCAGGACTGATCCTGAGGTACCCACTTGTGACTTGCATCTCTTCTGACTGTATACCATTTACCACCACTCTCTGTTTTCTGCCAGTCAACCAGTTTGCCACCCAGTTGACCAACTTCTGACCCACCCCGAGCCTACCCAGCTTATTTATCAATCTTCTATGTGGAACAGTGTCAAAAGCTTTGCTGAAGTCAAGGTATCCTTTGCCCACTACCTCCAACACCCACTTGCCTGTGGTGATGGTTGACCAAAGGTGGAGGAAATGGGACAGTCTGCCTCCGACAGGTAGGGAGGAGGCAGCCTGGATCTCAGAGGTTCTGTTTAGGCTGGGGCTGAGGTTGCACCCGAGACCCTCGCCTAGAGCCCCTTCTACCCCTAGAGTAGCCCTGTTGGGGGTACTGCTGGTATTGGGGCATGGCTATTGGCTGGAAAAAAGGTCTTGTCATGAAAGCGCGACCTCTGCTGCCCCTTCCATAGGGCCTGGTGGATGAAGAAGCTCTGTCTCTGTCAGAATTACTTCTATAAGTAGCCTTATATTCATACACCTTCTTCATATAGGTCACTGGATTCCCCAAAAAGAGAATTTCCTTCTAATGGAAAATCCAGGGCCTTCGATTGGGTATCCTGCGTGAGGTTTGTAGCCCTAAGCCAAGCAAACCTCCTCTGAGCCACTGTGTTAGCCATCCATCTGGCTGCAGTGTCATTCGAATCAGCAGCCATCTGGAACTGGTACTTAGCCGCCTCTAGCCCAAACCTGGCAGTTTTCAGCCAGGTCATCTGACAAGGGTGAGGTGGCTTTCATGGACATTGCCAGTACCGACTGCCACAGGGATTTCTGATACTGGGAGGCATAAGCTTGGAAAGTAGCCAGTCTCATGGCCAGCAAGGCTGACAAACAGCCTTTTTGGCCATACTGTCCAATTTTCTGTAGGCCTTGTCCAGTGGATGTGAGGACAGAGGGACTTTAGCTTTATCACAGGCTGCCTGTTGTATTACCCCTTGATGGTCAGGATGGGAGAAGAGGAAGTCCGCTCCCTCCCTATCCAACTGGTACTTTTTGTCTATTCTCCTGTCGATTGGAGGAATAGAATTAAGAGTCTGCAGGAGCTGCATAGCATCCTTCTTAAAAAATTTATATACTGGGAGAAGGAAGGCCTTTGTGGGTGTTAAACCCATCATACTAAGGTACTCAATTTCCCCCTCATCCTCCACTTGCTCCGTTATGGCGACATCTAAGGCATCTGCCATTTTCCTTACAAAAGGAAAAGTGGGAGGAAAAATCCTCAGACACCCTGGGAGGCGAATCAAACTCCTGCTCAGGGGACATCTCTGGAGGGATAGGTTCATCCTCCTCATAAGGCTCATCATCCTCTTCAAAATATGGTTGCTCCGGTGCAGACGACAACACAGTACTAGCAACCTGGGGACCCTGTGAGGGGGCAGGAAGCTGAGGGATGATGCTCTGCAGAGCCTGAATAATTTTGAATGCCTGAGCTATCTCCTGAGATGAAGGCATTGCAGACACCTGCGCAGAAGTCCCTAGGTTAACAGGAGAGGGTTCTGCATGTTTAAGTTTCTTTGTTTTCTTTGAGGGAACCAGAGAGTCAGCCAGTTCTTTTCCTTTTTTTTTGCCCCTTTTTCGTCCGTATCAGGGGCAGGGGTAGTAGCACTTGTGGGTTCAGCCACAACAGACTGGGGTGTCAGCTGGTCAGAGACTGAGGGACCCCTAGGAAACTTTGAGCCGCTCAAGGCACTTTTCCACAGTTTTAGCTGGAAAAGTTTTACATATCTCACATTCCTGGTCCAGATGTTCGAAACCCAGACAAGCTACATATAAGGTGTGATTGTCTGCCTTGGCAAACACATCTCCACACTTTAAACAGTTTTTAAACCAGGGCTCCCCGGTTCTCTTCTTAGGTTTCTCTGCCATGGTGAAAAGCAAAGAGGAAAAACATCAACCACTAAATACCAGATACCATTGCGGTTATTTAAACAGCTTTTATTTTTTTTTTTTTTTTTGCGGTCGGTTCTGGAACCGATAAGGAACCGGAGGAACCGAGCAGGGAGATGAAATATGAACCAGTTCAGCGGTTCTGTAACCGATAAAAACAGTTACAAATAAAAGTTTAAGGACCAAAATTTAGCGATAATTATATAGGTTATTTAGCCAGAGAACCCAATTTAAACTAACTCTGATCCCTCACGGTTATGCCGAACCACGAGGAACCGAGAAAAAAACAACTATATTAATAATAAACTAGATCTAAACCGACAATCAGAAGCAGTAAAAGCAATTAAATATACTAATGGTTTTTGATTATTTTTTATCTTTCTTCACGCAAAAAAGGGCGACAGAGACTCCAAGCGACCAGACTTTCAGGTGGAGAGAAAAATCTAAAGGGGATTAGAACACTACAGTTGGTAAAGGCAGTATCTGAAAGATGCTCATGTGCAAAGAATTCCATCATTTGCATGTGTTCCATTTCTCCGGGCAGTCCAACCCACCAGGCTGACTGCACAAAGTTATGAATATCCTGAGCATTACTGAGGTTAGAACGGAAATTACATACCTACTGTAATTCTTGATCTTCTTAGACAAAGTCTCCACCACTCATTCATACTAATGGGAGTTTGCCTGAGGCACTAGAACCCAGCGGGAGCAAACTTTTTTCGAGAGGGTTAGCGCCTGAGACGGAGCCACGAGGAAGCGGCACCGTGAGCCCTGGCTTGTGTGGTAATGGCCATCTCAGCGTTGACCCTCCGCCTCAGTACCTTTTTTCCGAGGAGGTGCAGCATAACTAACCTACAAAATCGGACATGAGATGGTCCAAATGACCCGTGTAAGAAGGGTCAACAACAACGTTTTCACATCCCAGCCACTGAAGGAGTGAAGACCAAAACAGAGAAGTGAGCTTGGGATATGAAGGGTGGGCGTGTTATAAGAGTGGTACAGACTTCGCCCAAGAAGATCAAGAATTACGGTAGGTATGTAATTTCCATATCTTCCTGGACAAAGTCTCCACCACTCATTCACACTAATGGGAGGGTACCGAGCTAATAATCCCCCCCCCCCCAACGAGACAGGCGGCAGGAAATAAAGAGCTCACATACTTAGGACAGAAGTCCGTTAACAATGGTCCTGCCAAACGACAGATGTCATCTGGCATGGACATCCAAGGCATAGTGCTTAACGAAAGTATGCACTGAGCTCCAAGTAGCCGCATTGCAAATATATACAATGGGCACATTACGGATTTCCGCCAGAGATGCTGCAACTGCTCTGGTAGAGTGAGCGTACACACTGCCTTCCAGCTTGACCTGTGCCATAGTACAGCAGTGGCATAGGCATGCCACCAGCCACACTGAAATGCATCTAATAGCAATGGGCTGACCCAGCCAGGTTCCACTGAAGGAAACAAACAGTTGTAGACCTTACGAAATTCTTTTGTTCTGTCTAGATAGAATCGCAGTGCTCTCAACATCCAGTGAATGAAGGGTACACTCCCCTTCATTCTGGAAGTTCACAAAATAGGTAGGAAAGACTAAAGGTTGGTTTAGATGGAATTCTCTGACAACCTTAGGGAGAAACTTAGGATGAGTCCTAAGAACTACTTTGCCCTTGTGAAATACAGTGTAAGGGGTTCTGTGACCAGTGCATGTATTTCAGAAACTCTACGGGCCAAAGTGATGGCCACCAGGAAGGCAGTTTTCCAAGTGAGGAACTTCAAGTAGCAAGTAGCTAGAGACTCGAAAGGTTTACGAGTGAGCATATCTAGCACAAGGTTAATGTCTCAGGCTGCAACCGGACGTCTGATAGGAGGCCTAGTATGCAGAATACCCTTAAGAAACCTCTTAACTACAGGTAACTGAGCCAGTGACATGGAAAGTACCAGCTCGTGATATGCCAAAATGGCACAAAGATGAACTCTGACTGTGGAGTATTGCAGACCTGTATTTGAGAGGTCTAAAAGGTACTCCAAAACTTTATTCGGTGGGCAAGAAAAAGGGTTCCAAGAGGATTTTGCACACCAGATAGAGAAATGCTTCCATTTGGCAGTGTAGGTTTTTCTAGTGGCTGGCTTACGGGCAGCCAAATGAATATCTGAAACTTTACGAGAAACGCTGAACCTATCCACCCCTATCTTTTCAGGAGCCGAAGGTGAAGCAACCTCAGATTGGGATGGACCATGGGACCCTGGGTCAAAAGGTTCGTCTGAAGGGGAAGTTTCTTGGGGTCCCGACAGACTGTTGAGCAGCAGGAACCATATCTGTAGAGGCCAGAAGGGGGCAATGAGAATCATTCTGCCCCCGAGACTCAAATTTGAGAAGTACCCTCTGAATTAGGGGAAGAGAAGGAAAGGCATATATAAAGCATTTTGTCCACCGCAGCCTGAACGCATCTTGACAGAAAATGCCAGGTCCTAGATTTCTGGAGCAGAAGAGAGGCAGTTTTGCGTTGAGTGGGGACACAAAAAGGTCCAGGTCTGGAGTCCCCCATTCTTTGAAGAGTAACTGAATGATGGTTAAGTCAAGAGACCACTCGTGAGGATCCATCTCCATTCTGCTGAGACTGTCTGTCAGCTCGTTTTGTACTCCTGGCAGGTAAACCTCCTGGATTAGAGCCTTGTGCTCCAGGCACCATTCCCACACTCATTGTTTCCCTGCATAACAGGTAAGAGTGTGCACCATCCTGCTTGTTGATGTAATACATCACTGCCTTGTTGTCCATTTGAAGGAGAATGTTTTTGTAACAGAGTATGTCCTTCAAGGCTCATACTGCACAGAGAATGGCTATCATTTCCAGGACGTTTATGTGAAGCTGGGACTCATCCAGAGTCCACGTACCTTGGGTGAGGAAATTCTGACAATGAGCTCCCCACCCCATCAGGGACACGTCTGTGGTAATGGAGATCTGATGATCCAGAGGATCAAAGGGATATCCTTCCAGAAGGTTGTCCTCCTGCGACCACCAAGCAAGTGACCTCTTCAGAGGTTCTGTCACCTTGATGGGAAGGGACTGAGGGTGAGTGGTTGGGGACCACTGAGACGTTCTCACGTGGAGATGAGCTAAAGGTACAGTGAACACCAAGGATGCCATGAGACCCAGCATCCGTTACATCGAGAGAGCTTGAACAGAGTGGTTTTCTCTGATGTATCAGACCATCTGTGAGATACTGCTCCTTCTGACCTCTGGGAGAAAAATCTGCACAGGAGGTGTCCAGAAGAGTTCCTATAAAAGAGAAGCTTCTGAGAGGGTTGCAACTGTGACTTGTTGAGGTTTAGCAGGACTCCCATGGATGTGAGAAAGTCAGAGGCTGTGGCTACGGCGTCCAGAGTCCCTTGTCTGGAGGGACTTGTTAGGAGCCAGTCGCCTAGATATGGTAACACTTGTATTCCGATTTTCCCTGAGATGCGCCATGAGAATTGCACAACACTTTGTAAAAACTAGAGGCGCCAAGAAGAGCTCAACGGGCAGGACTCTGAACTGAGTGTTGACCCAACGCCACGAACCTTAGGTATTTGTGGTGCTTTGGGTGTATACGGGTGTGTTGGTATGCATCCTGCATGTCCAGGGAGGCTAGCCAATTGTGTTGATGAAGCAAAGGTAGCAGGGTACCTAGTGATATCATCTTGAACTTCTCCTTGTGAAGGAATTTGTTTAACTTTCCGAGATCCAGAATGGGGCGCATGCCACCGGTTTTCTTCGGGACCAGGAAGTAATGGGAATAGAAACCCGTGTTTCGTTGATCCAGCGGAACTACTTCCACTGCTCTGTTGTTCAGAAGGCCTTGTACCTCGGAAGCAAGAAGGTCTGACTGTACTGCCGACAGCCTGGGCAGTCGTTTGTGGGGGGATGATCCGGAGGGGTTTCTGAAAGATTGAGAAAGTACCCCTGGCGGATTATCCGGAGGACCCATTTGTCTGATGTTATAGAATTCCACTGGCTGTAGAACTTAGTGAGACGTTCTCCCACGGCTGAGGAGGAGTCCCCCATGGACAGCTGAGGTGGGACCTGGGCCAAAAACTCAGAAGGTGGCACTGGGCGCTTTGGGCCCTTGTGCCTTCTGCTGCGCTTTCTTTTGTGGCTGAGGGTTGTGGTTTTTGTTAAAACCTCCTCTGCCGCGAAAGGACTGATGGTTGGGAAACTGACGCTTGTTCACCCCACCCCACCCCCGGGAGGGGGCGGGTGCAGGTCTAGCCATCTTAATGGCAGATCTAGTCTTCCGAGTGACCTCCAGAATTTGCTCCACCTGGGGGCCGAAGAGATACATACCGTCAAAAGGCAAGGCCATGACCTGTTGCTGGACGTCATTCGTGAAGCCCAAAGTACGTAGCCAAGAGTGGCAACGGGTGCAGATGCCAGCTGCCGCCGCCCGGGAAGCAGTATCGAAAGCGTCCATTGCAGCTTTAACCTGTTGGTTATTGGACTCGATACCCCTGGTTATGGGCTGAAGTAGCACTGAATTAACTTCCGATTCAGGCAGAGCTTCTACCATTTGTTTGAGCGAATGCCAAAGGACATACTCATACTGAGAAAAATAGCCCTGGTAGCTGGCAATGTGCATATCCAGGGTGGAGGCAGCAAAGTCTATTACCTATGGTGTCTCTCATGCAAGATTATTTATAGGCCGGGCTGTAGATGCCTGAGGAAGGATGGCCTTATTCTCTGCCAAGACTACAATGGGATCAGCAAAGGCTTCTGAGGCCAAATTGGGGCGCTCCTTGGGAGGGGCATACTTCCTATCTATGGACTTGGTCAGAGAAGGAATGAGAGTCAGATTCTTCCACACCATCTGAGAGAGGATCTCGAAAGAGGACTGTACTGGAGGTGTTAAATCCACACTGATCTCCGGGACATGGAGTTATTGGAGTCTTAAAAGCTTCCCAGGATCAATTTCTGTAGTCTGGAGAGAAAGAGTAGAATTAAAATTTTTAAGCAGAGACTTAAAGGAAAGATCTTCGACCACAGGCTCTGCAGAAGGATTGTTCCCTGCTCCCAAGGCAGTGTCATCAACATCATCACCCAGTCGAAGATCTGGGTCAGGCTCAAAATCATCTGACAGTCCAGGAGGAACTATATGGACAGGAAAGGAGTGAAAAATCAGGAGGAAGAACGGAAGAGGAAAGAATCTGAGTTGAACCCCTGGAGGGCGGACGCCGCCTCACCAAGCCTCAGCGCTGAAGAAAACAGTGCCGAGCACAAGGAAGGTGGCGCCATCGAAAATGGCCCAGCACATGGCGCCAGAGGCTATGGCGCCGACAGAGCCGTGGTGACGCAGACGGCACTGACAGAGCCTGCAGTGCCGCGGACAGCACAGACAGACTCCTTGGTGCCACGGACGGTGCCGACAGAGCTGCAGACAGCAACAAGAGAGTCCCTGGTGCCATGGACAGCGCAGAGAGTTACAAGGGTCTGAAAACTGTGATTTGAAGAAAAAAAACAGGAAAATTGGCAGGAGACAGAGGCACTGGTGTGGACCCCTGCGCCGCAGCCATGTGAGAGGGATAAACACCCAAGCACGGAGTTGACGGCACCAGAGAAGGCGCCGTGCGACTATGAAGGCCCTACCTGTTCTTCCGAACGGCCCGAAGGTCTGACCTCAGAGTGACCGGTTCAGATAACTGGACCAACCTCCGAGCCCACTACTCCATTAGAGCAGCCCACTGGTGAAACTGTTTATCGGAAGCTCCTCCAATAGGCGGGGAGGGGCTCCCGTGTTGAGAAGGTTGGTCACCAGAGACAGAAACCAGCGACTCCGACAGAGGTTGAGATCGGCACCTGGCCCCAATAACCGACCGTCTAAGTGCAGACGTACCAGAGGGTGACCTCGAGTGATGCCATTTCTTCTAAGACCTGTGCGTTGAAGAAGAACTCGAGGCAAAACAGTGCCATGAGTGGGACAGTTTCCTTTTATGCTTTCGGGGGGACAGCCCATCTCCCGGAGCATTGGACCATCCGTCGGTTCGCTGCACACACACACACACACACACACACACACACACACACCCTCCGAGAGGGCGCGGCGACTAGACCCAGCCCGACTGATTTCAATATTTACATTTAAGTCTCCCTACCGTCACCTGACCTGGCCATGGTCTACTCCTTCAATGGAGGGCTGAAGACTTCTTTCTTGTTATAAGTAGAATTAAATATAAACTGTACTTATTCGAAGATAAACTACGAAACAAAAAACTGAAAACTAAGCTGCTAGTTTGAAGTTTGACTCCTGGTGGGCGAGCGACGTAGTCACTGAAGAGCGCTCAGAGGGAAAAAAGGAACAGAGGTGCTTGGAGGGTCGATGCTGAGATAGTCATTACCGCACGAGTCGGGGCTCACGGTGCCACTTAGTCGCGGCTCCATCTCAGGCGCCAAACCCCTCGAAAAGTTTGCTCCCGCTGGGTCCTAGCGCCCAGCGAACTCCCCATTACTGTGAATGAGTGGTGGAGACTTTGGCCCTGGCTCCACGCCACACCACTTGGCCCATACAACGGATGCAACCGCTACGGCCAGGGTGCTGTGCGTCCATGACCTCGGTGGTGTCTCATACGGGACCAGCACTGCCGGTCCACACATCGGGAGCCGGAGATCGGTACGGCGGCGCCCGATCCCACAAGGCAGTTTCGTGCTGCGGTCCCTGCAGGGGATCATATCACCATCCACACTACCACCGGCACGTTACTACAGCAGGACGGTTTCATAACGTTGCTGAAACCAACTCATATGTGGTTTCAACAATGGTTACGAAAATGCCTAATGTAACGTTACAGTTGTAAACGCAAACCACTGTGGTAACGGTTTGGGCACTCTAACATTACAGAGGCGTAGTGTGGACAGGGCCTCTATGTCCAGGAAGATCAGCGGCATCTGCATGCATGCATACATGTGAATGGACACAGAATAACTGGATGAGGGGAGATCATTTAAGAATACAGAGACGAGTAAGGGGCCCAGGAAAGAATCTTGGGAAATACCTGAGCAGACACAGAGTCTGAGTGGAATGCAGGTCTCCAATACGGACAGCTTGCAAGCTGCCCTCTAGGCAGAAGCAAAACCAGCTGAGTCAGGAGGTAAACAGCCCTGATGCCTTAAGCTTGCCCATGAGAAGGGGGTGCGACAGTGTTTAAGACCTTGGCCAAGTTGGCAGAGATGGCAAAAGTGAATTGACCCTGGTTCATGCCAGACAGAATGAGCCAGTGAGTCAGAGGGGGAGGTGGAGGTGGAAGTGGAGTGGGACTCTGTAAAAGCAGACTGGAAAAGGGTGAAAAAGGAGTCGTCGTCATAGAAGGGGTAGAGTTTTAAGAGAATCAGATGCTCCTGGAGCTTGGCCAGGGTGGGGGAGGAGAGAGATGGGACAATAAGTTTCCAGGAAAGGGGGGAATCACCCCCTTTAGGGAATGGGGGATGACAACAGCCTGTTTCCAGGCAGCGAGGGCAGAGAAAGAGAGACTGAGGAGGAGGGTGACAGAGATAGCAATGGCTGGTGTCGGAGGATGCAGAAACATGGGGTCAAGGCCATCAGGACTCACACCCTCGTGGGGATTAAGTACTTGAACCTGTCACACCAGCGACCTGAATTCGGGAGTAAGCTCAGACCGCCAGAGGTGGTCAGGGTGGAAGAGGAAGTAGCAGCCGGATGACTGCTCCCCTCTCCTTGTGGGGGGGGGGGGGGAGAGACATGATGCACTGCTCCTAGACTTCCACTATATTGAAGCGTGGTGGTAGGGCAGTAGGTGCTTCTCAGAAGGGGACAACGGTGGACAGAACATGGCATGTGCATGCCTCCGAACGTGCTCACATCTGCATCAGTGTATGCCACCAGATGTTCAGATAACTGTAAACAGAAAAGCCTGATTCTGGTGAAGGAAGCCAGGCCAACTGCCCAACCCACACTGCCACCCCAGAATGCCAGCTAGATTGTGCTCCGGAAGATTAGAGAGGAAGACAAATCTCCCTGCTCTGGCCCCACCACAGGTGGAATTCATGAGAAAAGGTAGGTCCGGAGAGATAGTTACCAGTGGGGTGAGGATCAGGGCTGATGACCCTACTGGAATCAGTGCCGCAGGAAAAGTCTGAACAACAACAACAGGTTAGAAGGGCCTTAAGGGTGGCTGAGGAGTGACAGGACAAAGGAAAGAGAAGTAGGGTGAAGGGAGAAAGGGAGGATGCAAAGGAACAGTTGGTGGGGGTGGGGGAGTTGAATGAAGAAGCAATGGCAGTAGAGTCAGTGATGTGGAAGTTGCCAACCTTGAGGACTGGGGGAAGAATGGAGTCGGTGGGGGGCAGTGGATGACTTTCCAGAACTGGGAGAGGTGATTAACATACTAACATACTAAAAGCCAGCAGAATAGGCCAAAATAGTCTGTCTTGTCTGCTCAAAGCCAGCAACCTAAAGGCTGTTCTGGAGTGTGGATGCGAAGCACCTGGATTTTACAAGCCTGGAGGCTTTAGTGCAAGCACTGTTCATACACAGTCTTACTGCTTATGTTTCAGATGAGGATTCCAAAACTACACACAGTACTATAGGTGCAGATGAACACGAATCTTATACAGTGGCAAAATTACCTCCTTTTTCCTACTGCTGAACCCCTGCCAATGCTTTATTACGTTGTGCTGATAAGTCCATTACTAGCTTCAAACCACAACTATTAAAATAATGTTCCATCCAATTCAACTTGACACTTTCCAAAACTAGTCTCCAACATTGATCAACAAATTTAAATGTCTGTGTACTTGATATTCATACTTTGAAAGAATGCATTTTATGTCTAAGCAACCTTTTACTGCATTAACCTTGGGACGTACGATTTGTTTTTTTGTTGGTCTATGTTGTCTTAAGATTTTATCTAAGCATTATTTGTAAATGGTAGTTTGTTGTTCCTCTCCCAAGAGTGGCTGTTAAACTGGCCTTGAAACCCAGTCCATCTCCTGGCGAACCAGGACTGAGGATGGGCGGTGGGGGTGAGAGTTCCCACAAGCCATGGCCCTCTTGCTTGCACGGAAGTGTTTGAACAAAGCAAATAATATTACTACATACCAGTATGTAAACTTCACCAGAATGGCAAATCGGAATAGATTTAAATCCAAGCAAAACTTTAGATAATTATTTGTTCCCAGGGTGGGGCAAATTAAGGAGGCACATGGCCAATGGCCACTTAAATGGTTTAGCTAGATTAAAAGTTACAAGCCAACTGGCTACCTATGGACAACGATTTCAGAGCCCTTAAAAATGACCACTAGGACTTCCGGTGGAGCCATGGCGGCGTGAGCACACTGAGATCGAGCCTCCCCGTGGCACTGATTTAAAATAATACGATTCTCCCTGTATACAGACAAAAATACTTTAGAAAAAGGTCTTCCTACTGCCAGACAACTCGGGAGAGACATTGCAGAAAATTAATCTAACCTCAGAGGTTATGGCACACCAGGAGAGAAACAGATTTCAAACCCTGCTCAATCTACCCGAGAACAAAGACTGTGGCCTATTCGACAGCGACACCTCCTCGCACTCAGCCTCCCAGACGGATAGAAAACGGGGAAAGAGGAGCGAAAAAAAAAAAAAAAGAAGAGCATCCACAATGGAAAAAAAACACCCTCAGAGGCCATTCTTTCCGCTATCTCGGAATTTAGGTCCGAAATGCGAGATGCTTTGCGGGACATTCGCACTGATCTTGGGGAACTGCAAGCAAGGGTAACCGAGGCTGATGCTCAGATTTCGGACAACACCTCCAGAATTACAAAGCTGGAACAAGTTGTTCATTCCCTAGCTGAGGAACAGTTAAATATATCCTTGAGACAGGAAGATGTGGAAAACAGGGGGCTCCATAAGAACATTAGACTCTATGGGCTACCGGAGGGAGAGTAAGGCAACAACCCCAATGCCTTTGCAGATTATTTCCTACGTTTAGTCATGGATTCGGGGCCAGAATTTCAAATCGACATCAAGAGGGCTCATCGTGTGCTTGGGCCTCGTCCCTCTAAACCCAATGCCAGTCCAAGATCATTTGTAATTAGAGCCGGCAGCTTCTCACAAAAGGACCAAATCTTAACTAAAGCATGGCACAAACAGAAGGTCCTGCTGGGTCAACACCACATTCTGTGACAATGATTAGGCCCCAGCAACCCAGCGGTCTAGAAGGGAGTATTCCCCCTTGTTTCCTCTCGAGAGAAAAGAATTTGAAATTTTGCACCCCTTATCGGGCTAAGCTGGCTATCCCTCCCCCAACAACGGCCCTGTCACATTTAATTGGGCGAGGCCAAATCAGATTTATTTCAAAAGGAATATCATCGGACAAGGATTTAAAAGTGATGACAAAGGCCTGACAGCTGCTCTCAGGACACAAATCTCATGTTCTCGATCAAGTAAATACAGGTGACCAAAGGATCCAGTTATTACTTAAAGTGAAAGCTCTCAGAAATCAACTTTACATCCAGCCTGATAGCTAAGTACATTATGAAAGGCTTATTATTATATTAGGGGATGGGTTGGGGGGGGGGATGTTGACTGTTAGCCCCCATTCTCACGCTTGATGGTTGACAGCGAGCTACATCTCCTCTAAGGGTAACATTAATTTAGTAAACAGAGCCTAGTATAGGCTACTACATATGCCCTATGGAACACTCGTCTTTCCCTTCATTAGCAGTGGGGAGTTCTGTTGGCTCCCCCCTCAGGCCTTATTCCCAGATCTGGGCCCCTTCTCCTTGGGGTTTCTTCCCTCCCCTTTTTTTTTTTTACCCAGAAGACTGCTTCAACACCAGGAATTAGATGGGCTGAAAACAGATTAACTTCAAAAAAGTATATATAATCTTTTTTCTTTATTTAACTCACAGCCCCTTATACTATAATGACTCAACATAAGAACTTGTAAAAATTGCATACAAGAAGATCGGATCGGGACTCTGGTTATAAGGCATTGCCGTTAGATGTGGGCTGAGCCTTACTGTTTGGATTTCTGAATTGTTTTTACACAATTTAAGTTCCACAGCTAATAAAATAGTCTGCAGGACGAATTTAGCCCTATGTATCTGGATCCCTGAACAGAGTTCAATTGACTATGCCTTTGGTTAAACACCCTAGTTCCCCCTTTCTTGTAGTTATACATTGAGAAGCTTTATATCAGAGTTTTAATAATTTTTTGTTACATCCCTCCCCCGATTATCCCTGCAGATACTTTTTTTTTTTTTGGCCTGGTTTGGTATATCAACACTAGATGGCACTGTGTGCAAGTCCTTTCGATTATATATAACCACATCTAATGCTTATAAATAATTAGAAAGGTTCTCATCTCTCTCTCTCTCTCCCTCCCTCCCTCCCTCCCTCCCTCCCTCCTCCTCTCTCTCTCTCTCTCTATAAAACCTCAAGCTGAAACCCCTAGGGAATGAATATTCCTCAGTTTGACTTTTCCTTCTAGGATATGAAACTCACTGTAAGGGTGTTATGATGAAAATTTATTTTTTTATTTTATTTTTTTCCCCCATTTTTCATGAAGTCTATTCTCCTTAATTTAGAATTGTTGGGTTTTTCTTTTTCTCTTAATGAGGCTAGATTCATTAGCTCAATGCGCGAGGAGCTCTCCTATGTTAATTTGGAGAGTTACCGTATGGTTTGATGTCATTTTAGGGGTTAGGTTCCACCAATGCAGGAATAGATTCCCATAGGACCCAATTCCTTGAGAGGGAGTTCTGTGGATCGTTTCCCACTCACCTCGGAGGAAGTTTTCTTCTCCCCAGGACACGGGCTGGAGATGGACAAATCTCCCCCTACTGTGGAAGACCACCTGTACATAGTTCTTCCCTTGGGGAAGTTTTTGACTCCAAAGGTTGTTGTTTAAGTTAGTTTGGTTATATTATCTAGTTATATTTTTACTGTTGATTTTAAAAATGGATGACGACAGTCTCTTTTGTAATACAACTGGTTCCCCGGTTCTGGATGAAAGGGTTGCTCCTGACAGGGCGGATACTTTTAAGGATGCCACTCACTCCGACATTGCTGGGTTTGGTCTTATAAGACTGCTGGAGCGTGAGTGGTATACAGTACAAATAATTCTTTACGTTTTTCCCTGTGCGGGTTCCAATGACCTCCATCCCTTATAATTGTACCTTTTTCTCTGGGGGATTATGGTTAATGTTCCAGTAAACATTTTCTCCCAAAATGTGAATGGCTTACACTCACCTATTAAACGTTAAAGGATCATGCCAGCCTGTCTGCGGGATCGGAGAGCTTTTTCACAAATACAGTGCAATGAGTTTGCTCGGTTCTTTGACGATAAGGTGTCGTCAATCAGATCGGAGATCCGCGGCATGCGTTCAAACGAGCATTGCAGTGACCAACATGGGGTTACATGTCCCCGGCCTGTCTGGATGGATTTCGACCAGCCAGCGTTCATGGATATCATGAAGATTGTCCAAGGTCTGCGACCGACTTGCTGTAGTTTGGATCCTGGTCCTACGTGCCTCCTTGTGGGATGCATGGATGCAACTGGACCAATCCTTGCGAGGACAGTCTGGGGTTCTTTGGATCAAGGGGTGTTTCCAGAGTCCTTGAAAGAAGCTATTGTGACACCCCTTTTGAAAAAACCTTCCCTTGACCCCGACTGCCTTGCTAACTACAGACCGATCTCTAACCTGCCCTTTTTGGGCAAGGTTATTGAGAAAGTAGTCGCGTTACAGCTTGATGACTTTCTTACCACCCATGAAGTCTATGATCCTCTCCAGTCCGGTTTCAGGAAGAGGCATAGTACCGAGACTGCATTAGTTCGGGTACTAAATGATCTCCTAATAGCAAGAGATCAGAAGAGCCGTTCGATCTTGGTTCTTCTTGATCTCTCTGCAGCGTTTGACACCGTGGACCATGGGATGTTGCTGGATCGCCTGCGGCTACTTTGTGGACTGTCAGGGACAGTCCTCAGATGGTTCCATTCTTTCCTCACAGGCAGAAGTCAAAGGGTAGTTTCAGGGATTTTTTCTTCTGTCCCCTTTGCTCTGTCTTGTGGGGTGCCGCAGGGCTCTGTGCTTTCCCCATGTTGTTCACGGTGTACATGCTACCATTGGGAGACATTATAAGGCATTATGGGCTGAGTTTTCACTGTTATGCAGATGACACCCCACTCTATATGTCCTTTGTACCCGAACAAAATGATGCTGTCTCGGTTTTTAACAACTGCCTCGCTGAGATTCAGGACTGGATGAGTGCGAACTGGTTGAGGCTAAATCCGGATAAGACCGAGGTATTAGTCGTTGACCCGGGTCATTATGCAAAGTTGACTCCTGGGGTCCCCTCTGGTCTTTTATTAGGGGATACCCAGTTGAGACCTTCTGAACAGGTGCGAAATTTGGGCGTTATTTTTGACAGTGCGCTGACACTAAAGATGCAGGTGTCGGCCACTGTCAAATCTTCCTTTATCATCTGAGGAATATCGCCGGATAAAACACCTTGTTCCACATGATGACCTTCCTGTGCTGGTCACGCTTTTGTTTCTTCCGTCTCGATTACTGTAATGCTTTATATCTAGGGTTGCGGGGTAGATCTCAGTCGCCTGCAGCTGGTGCAGAAACAGCGGCGCTGGGTTGTTGACAGGGCTACCAAGAACTTGTCATGAACACACCTGTAAGGCGCGAACTGCACTGACTGCCAGTGCCATGGAGAATCACCTTCAAGGCCCATTGCTGACCTATAAGACTCATGGCCAGGACCAGGCTACCTGCAAGATCTCCTTTGTCCCCTCATCGCCTCCGCCCCACTCCGCTACACTGGCGAGGGATTGCTAGAGATTCCCAGGGTCTGTTATAAATCATCTGGGGCAAGGGCTTTTTCCTTTATGGCCCCGACCCTGTGGAATTCTCTACCTCGTCAGATTAGAGAGTGTCTGTCCGTGGAAGCATTTAAGAGATCCCTGAAAAGTCACCTATTTTTGCTGGCATTTGGTTAGTTTATTTTATGGTTATTTTATTGTTCTAATGTTTTTATTTATTATTGTTGATGTTTTATCTCTGCTTTGTATTAGCGCTTTGATTTTTTGTAAAGCGCTTTATAAATAAATTTTGATTTGATTTGATGCAACACTTAGGGAAACAGAAAGCAGACTTACATTTTTTACAGGAGTCTCATCTCTCAGTATTGGAACATTCTAAATTATATTGGGGAGGTAGATATTCAGTGATCGCATCCTCCTACCCAAGGGGACCCAAAAGGGATACTGTAATTCTAGTTCCATCTTCAACCCCACTGGAGATACAGGAATCTTATTTAGATCCTCAGGGAAGATATGTGATTGGCTTGCTTTACTCTCTGTGACCCTGGTTAATGCCCATCTTCCTCCCCAGACGTTACTCCCAGTGGTACGAACGTTTGTACAGAAGGTGATGGAGAGGCTCAAGGGAATACTGATAATGGGTGGGGACTTTAACACCCCTTTTCATCCACATCTCGATTCCTCAATCACAACCTAACCAGACTTTCTGGAACGGCCAATATTTAAAGGGGAATTTTGCCCATTTGGGCATGGAGGATGCCTGAAGGAGACCATTTCCATCAGATCCAGGCTATACACATTTCTCCGCTAGACACGGCGCTTACTCCAGGTTGGATTATTTTTTTGTAACAGCAGAACATCTCACACTAATTCAAGACATAATGCTAGAGCCCAGGGTACTTTCAGATCACAACCCCTTAATTTTTAAAATAGATTTGGGCAAACAAAAAAGAGGTTCAGGCTCTGGCGGTTTAACGCATCCCAATTTTGGGACCACTTTATGAAATGTATCCCTCAAGCAATCCAAGAAAAAAAAAAAATATATATATATATATATATACACACACACACACACACACACACTATACATATATATATATATATATATATATATAATATATATATATATATATATATATATATATATATATATATATATATATACACATATATATACACACACACACACACACACACACACACACACACACACCTCTTGTTCTATACAATGGGGCGCATTGAAAGCTGTTCTCTGAGGGGAGCTGCTGGAATATGCCTCTTGTAAACAAAATAAAAAAAAAATCAATGCTAGACAAATTCTTAACAGATCTTCTATAGTCATAGCAACTGTTATACAGGGAGGGTGATTTAACCCTCCAACGTAGAATAAGAGGCTTAAAAACAGGAGATTCAACAAATTAGATTACAGAACTTTCCGGAGCCTGAATTATCTAAAACAATACAATTACAAGGGGGGGGAGCAAGGGTTTTGTGAGAAAACTCAAGAGCGAACAAACGAGCCTCTACCATTTTAAAAATAAGAACCAAAGCCTCTAAATAAATCTACTTATAAAGAAAACCAAATCGGACATGCTTTCCAACTTTTTTTGAAACTTTATATAAAGCCCCTCACCAGTCCCAGAACCACCCAGAGGTGATAGCGGCTTTTCTGGATAAACTCTCATTACCCAAGTTGTCCGAACAACATATTAAACAGTTGGAACGCCTAATCAGACCAGAGGAAATTCTACTACAGGTCAAAGCGTTGAAACCACTGAAGTGTCCAGGCCCCGATGGCTTCGGCCCGGAATGGTACAAGGCCTTTATACCACAGCTACTTCCCAGCTTTCTTCCAGCATGCTGGGCAGTGACTGAAGGTGAGACCCCTCCACCCTCCTAGAACTATACGGTTCTCTCCACCTTGCTAAACCCCAACAAAGACCCTACTCTCCCACAGACATACCGTCCCATTTCTATTTTAAATGTGGACTATAAAAATATTCACGGCCATCTGGGCAAGGCGGTTGGAACCTATACTGACATACCTTATGCATAAAGATCACTCTAGCTTCATAAAAATCAAGGAATACTTTTGACAACTTACGCCAAATTATGTTTTTTTGTTTTATGTTTTTATGAATTTATACATACCAGGAAGATTCCTTCTACAATAATAAGTTTAGACACTGACAAGGCGTTTGACAAAGTTAATTGGGAATATTTATGGGCCACCCCATCTAAAATTTTCTTTTCCTAACATTTTTCTTTCCTGTATGAAAAACATTTACTTCCACCCCAAAGCCTATATATGAGTCAATGGTTCTTTATCTCAACCAATCATGATACAAAGGGGTACGAGACAGGGCTGCCCTTTATACCCGTTACTTTTGGCTCTCTATATTGAACCTCTGGCCGAAGTAATACAGAGTAATGCTCGGATTGAGGGCATTCCAGTGGGTCAACAAGAACATAAGGTACTGCTGTTCGCCGATGACACTAATTTCGGGAGATGATAGGTTTCTCCCATCTACTTTAGATCACAATTTTGTGAGCTGAAGAAGAGTGGGTCTTCAATTTTTTAGGCAATTCCTATGTCATACTGGCGTCATCCCCTTTGAAACTCTAAAACCAACGTATGGCCTAACCGACACCGATATCTACAGGTATGCCCAGGTTAAAAATTATATTTTAAGACAGAGAGTTGGTGGTAAAATTACCTGACCCCATCGCCATGGCATGGACATATATAGAAGATCACATAAATGGACACTCATAGGGACATCAAGTAGGACATTTCTATAAAATTCTCAGGGAGGATATGGATTATTCCTCACACCATTTTAAATAGCTATGTAGGGATCTGGCCGAAGATATATCAGACCAGGATTGGTTACAGGCATCTCCTTTAGCATGCAAAGTAACACTCCATGAAATGGCGGGAATTTGCCTGGAAATGCCGTAGTCATTTTTTTCGTTCACCGGCTAGCCTAGAGAAATATTCACCGCCCAGTTACGGCAGATGCTGGAGGAATTATGCTTGTACACATGCTGACCAGAGTCATTTTCTGGGCATGTCCTCAATTGACTCCATTTTGGTGTGTGTGTGTTCCAACAGAAGGTTTCAGAATGTCTGGGTGAATCGGTCGAATTTACAGCCGAACTGACTCATCTATAGTTCCCCCTCACAGACACCAGTGGCACCATACCCTGCTACCCATATATATTTTAGCAGCAAAAAAACTTACCAAACGATGAAGAACCACCACTATTCCGTCTTTGGGAGATTGGAGGGGGGTGGTATTAGACATTTACTATATGGAATCTCTTACAGCCAAACTCCAAAATAAATATCAGGCATTCGAAACCCTTTGGAGACCTTGCGTGTTGCATTTGTCCAGTCAGGACCCAAGCTTTGTCCCTTGAGCTTCTCCACACCACAACTGTTCATATTATACTAAAAGAGATTGAGAATCTGCAGAGGTTTCTAGAGTACTGCCATCACATCTGGTTGATCCTTAAACTTTTTGAATTCTTGGAAGGAACCAAATCCTCAAAGATTATACAATTGGGTGAATCACCTATTAAGTTAACTTCAGTCCTTATAGAATGAAATACACAGACAAAGGTTGAAACAATTATTTTATTGTCCTTGATACATTGTATTAAATTGGACAGCCTCTGAATGTTGGTTTTATGATAATGACTATTTCATGTATGTGTCACATCATTGAATAAAAAGAGAATGTAAAAAAAAAAAAAAAGACTAAAAATATTGATTTGTCGGCCCGGTGCCGCTGAGGGTTGAGGCTGGATGCCACATCTCGCGCTAAGCCGGCACCCGGGTTCGGGAACGGACTCTGGTTGCCGTGGGTCGGCAGGGGGAGGGAGGATACATCGTCCCAGTGGGTGCTCTCCTCCCTCAGGGGTGGGTTACCGGGGACGCAGTAGCGTCAGACACTCCCGTAGAGAGTGTGCCGGTGGAAGCACTGGCCATTGAAGGGAACAGCAGCTCTGATGTGTCGGAGTCGGGGACGTCATACGGCGCATGAGAGAATGACATGCACCCGCACATAGTCTGTCTGGACGCAAGTCCTAAAGGCGCCGGCATCCTAAGGGGGCTGGGAACTAAGGGAGAAAATCGGGGAAAAATGTAAAAACCCCAGCCCTACGAGGCAAGATGAGGCTAGGAGATGGGAAACCTTGGGGGACTGCCCTGGCCGACGGAGTAGGAGGAAGTACGAGGCCTCCTCTGAAAGCCGAAGGAGCCGGCAAGTATTTAAAAAAAAAATAAAAAAAAAAAAATTGATTTGGCCATCACATTTTTGAAAGCTATTAGCCAAATTGACCACCAGCTCATAAACCGGTGTATCCCACCACTTGTCCCTTGAAAATATTTCAGATGTTTTTCCCCACTGGATTCAGAATAAGAATATTCATATTGGACAGGCCATTTGAGAGGGGGAACCACTGGACAACAGGGAATCTGAAACTACATACAGGATGGGTGATCCAGGGCGGTGGGGACCATAAGATGCCAGGGATTTACGTCAGACACATGATGAACAATGGGGGGCACAATCCAGGTTTGCTCCAGGCCTGTAATCAGGCCTTAATGGAATAAATGACCCCACTGTGCTTTGCCAGTGCTATGGGGTCATTTGCATGGGGATGTACGAATATGGCAGATTGCTCCAGAGGAGCAACTGTCACTATGTGCCTCAACTGGCTTTTTCCTCCTGCAAGCCCCATATCTCCTCACTGACCACGTTTCTCTTGTGGCCAGTAGGGGACTGTGGTTTTCATGAACAAGTGGGATAGTGACAGACTCGGTTGGGAAGGTTTACTGGAACATGCCACTGAGTCTCGCCATCGCTTTGAGCATATTCCAATATCCCAGTAGTTTTGCTCCAGGCACTAAGTGGTGCCTGGAGCAATCTTTCTGCATGCCCAAATGGGAATATTCAAATACCCAGACACCTATTGTGTGTTACAGCCCATATCAGTTTCACTTTAAATGTCCACTACAATGTAATCATTAATGACATGCGGCAGGGTAATTACATTATAGCTACATGCTTGTTGCATGCAACTACACTGCAGTTGCAATAGACTTAGCGTAGTTACACTGTAACTACTGTGTAGCTAACTGACACTTTAAGAGTAACCCACATATCTTGCAGGTTGAATTAGAGAGCAACCAATCGTGTTTAATTTAGACAAGCATCTAAAAACAGCACAACTTGCCTTACCTCCACATAGATCAGCAGTGAGAATCCAATAACTTTTAGAGTGCAAGTAGTTTTTTTTGTTTGTTTGTTTAACAGAAAACCACCATGTCCTCCGAAGTCACTTAGCCAGGATCCACATGGGGAAGGCCTCAAGGGCACCAGCACCATTATTAATGGCAACTGGTGCTCATGTTTTATCCCCCAGCCTCCTCCCTCCTTGACGTCCCGGCATGACCATACCCCCAGCAAGTGTCCTTAGTCGCATGTAGAAACGTCCTACAAGGGGGAGACAAGTTCCCTCAGCTCACCACGGGGGTCATTACAGTGCTGGATCAGGGCACCTCTTCCCGCTGGCTGGGAGTGCTGTTGCACAACAGCATTTCACAGCCCCTCCCCCCCCAAAGCAGCCTGATCAAAGTACCAAGTCCACTCTCGAACCTGGGTCATCAAGCCCCCTCCAATCAAGCACATACAGCACCACTTCTGGGCCAGAAGGTGGTATATTTAAATCACTTATATTTCAGAAGTTCACTTGGATCAAGTCAAAGCCAATGTTCAACTAGCAAGTGTCAAGACAACAAAGGATGGATTGAGAAAACTGCTGTGTGAGATGTTGCCATTTGTTAGGAATAGAGGTTACATTCATACAGTTCACATCCACACTGGCAGTTCCCTCTAGAGCAGGCTTTCTGTCAGACATCTTTAAGCTAAGCTCCTCCCACAGCCAGGCAGTATCCCCCCCCCCCCTCGACTCCACCCCGTGACTTAAAAAATTTGAGCACTGGAAGCAGGGATCCACAAGCCACAGGAGGCCAGGTGGGTTCTGGGGATCTCAAGCATATACTACTTCTAGAACAGGTGAGTAACCTATCTTTCCAGGAATACAGATACAGTTCACTATCCATACTAGTCTGCAAAACAAAAGATCACACTCCTCATGAGAGGTTAAAAGGTGCTCTTGATAACTGGAATCAAGGTGCAAAGGACAAAAGCAACGCATACACCAAGATTACAATTACTGAGAGAATTTATAAAATAATAGCGGAGACTGAATGGATGCCACTGATCTCACCTACGCAATGCCTCCATGTGAGGCTTCGTCAAGGTAGTGGAGTGAGGAAGCTAGTGCACACATTTATCTGTGAACAACACTGTATAAATATAGGAAAGCTCATGCACACATGCACAAGTGAAATGTTAAATGCAATAAACAGATACATGCTTATATACAAGAATCATACTGCCCATTATTAAAGAGCTAGAGACACCTTCAGGATAACTAGCAAAATATTTAGGCACTGTCCAGCTTGTATTTCCCATTAGTACTGTATTCCTCCTCCCCATTATTTAGTAGTGAGATCATCTGCACGAAAACAGGATCTTTGCTCCTGAAGAGTTCTATTTCTGCTGCTTTCTCTCTACCTGAAGTCACAGGGCACTGCTTGTGACCACAGTTACTCCCATGGCAACATATTATGATGTCACAACAGAGAATTCTGATTTGTCGTAGGGAGTAAGCTACAGAGGCAGATGAACTCAAAATGAACTATAAGGGACAACACTCATATTCATACACATTTCTTTAGTCAAATTATGGAGAGGAGAAATATATAAAATATAAACGGAATGCAAGCAGAATTGTATCTAATTATTCTGTTTTTAAAAGTTTTCTTTGAGGTGTCAGTAGCTCTTTAAGCCAGGCTCCAAATTAACTTCCGGATGAGGTAGTGAAATAGGGGGGGCAGTTAAAACACAAGTATATCTTCAGGTTGGGTTCACAAATAAGGAACTCCAAATGATGTACTGCCCGAGATCCCATACCCATCCTTGGTGTTAAGGTGGTAGTCCAAATGATAAAAATAATAAAATAGGTTGGGGTGGGGGTGAAATGAGGTGACAGGGAACCTAATGTGAGTACCAAACACTAAATCAAAATTTAAATACCTGTAAATTTTCTTTCTCCGACAGCTAGTCTCCAGGCTTCCTTACTCCTGGGCTGTACTTCCTGATACAGACAGGCAGGCAGGAATCAGACCTCTGCAGCAGGGGACATCCAGCCTCCCATTTCCTGCCTCCCTCAGTTCTCCCTAAAGCAGTCCAATGAGGCAATACTATAAGAACTTGGAAACGGAAAACAAGAATTTTAAGGCATGTATGGACTTGAGGCCAGCCAACTATACACATTCTAGGAGGGAATCCGAATCCCAGAGACCAGCCATCGGAGAAAGAAAATTTACAGGTATTTAAATTTCGATTTCTCTCTCCTAAGCTGGTCTCCGGGCTTCCTTACTCCTGGGATATACAAAAGCAGTACGTCCCCAGATGTTCCGGGTGGGAAGAATGTCAGGAACCCTTAAGGATCCATAACCGCTTGAAGCACTCTGTGGTCAAAGGATGCCTCATCTGAGGACATCACTTCCAGCAAATAAAATTATCAAGTGGCCACTCTGCATAAGTGTGCTGTCGATGCTTCCCTGAAGTATGCCCACGAAGGGGCCATAGCTCTGTGGAATGGGTTCTCCTGGGCCAGGCAAGTTACTCCAGCCTGATCATAAGCCACGGAAGTGGCTGATAGAATCCGGCTGGCTACAGAGCCTTTTGAATCCTTGTTACCCATAATTTTTGCCCATAGCTGACATGAACAAACTCGAAATTTTGCAAATAGCTTCCTCTCTCTTGATATACATTTTCGTCAGGGGCAAACTGTATGGGGCCTCGAGGTTCCCTTGATTGTACCAGGCAACTATATTGGATAGTTATATATGTGTTTTTTTTTTTTTTTTTAGTGGGCTCCTTCACCAGGTATCCGCCCTGGTCTTCCACCTGCTGTCACTTCACTGGGATCCCCCAGTCACCCCCGGCTTCCCCCCCAGAGGGCGGGGCCACGAAGTTGGGACCCCCCTATCCAGCCCCAGCGGAACCAGCAACTAGTTGGGAGACCCCCAGTGACAGTGGCCAACTGAAGTCCCGAAGAAGACTTAGAGGCGGAGGTACCCTAATTTTTCCCCCCTTTGTAACCATTCCGAAGAGTTGGACGTGCAATGATGTCAACGCACTAACGTGCAGACATCCGCTGACTCTTCTCCCAATGTAGATGCCCACATTCTGCCGAACACCCAGCCTCCGCTGGGTGTCAGTGCAGCGCGGTGCATGACCCTCACCCACCCCGAAGTAAGGAGAGCTGTCGCAGGACACTCAATCCTCCTTCCACATGCCAGTTTCGACGACCCGAGTCCGCTCTCAACTCTGGTCATTGGCATGATGCGATGTGTGGCCCAGCGCTCAATCCTCAGCGCCACCAGGCCGCCTTCTATATGTGTTTTAAATGAAGCCCGAACCACAATGTTCTCCAGATTCAATAATACACTTTGGAGGAAGAAGAGAGACATAAGTTCCCCATCACGTCAATAACAGGAGCTGTGTAGACAAGCTCCTTGAAAGTTTTCCTTCTCAATCTCCAGGCCTAGAGATGTGTTGTTTAAATGGGATGCTGAGCCGTACCTTGATGGAGAATGCCCAGGCTGAACTTGAATGTTAGACATGATCACCTTGACAGATGAATGATACTTGGGAACTATGTGCGGAAAAGCCATAATGGGCAGACTAGAATCATGACTGTCCTGTCCCGAACCACTCTGTGAAGGAGTCTTGATAGAAGCGGTATTAGAGGAAAGGCATACAGGAGACCAAACACATCCCAGTTCAGGGGAAAAGGTGTCCTGAGCCACCGCTGGTTCATCCTTGGCCAGGGAGCAGAACTGATTTACCTTAGAGTTCTGCCAGCAGGAGAAAAGAACTGTCCGATTGCCCCACTGTTCTGTCAAGATGTAGGAGGCACTATCCTTCAGCTCCCATTTCCCCAGTCGACCAACCCTGTGAGTAAGCCAGTCTGCAGTGTAGTTTTCCTGTCCTGGTATATACATCACTCAGTGGTGCTCGGCCCACTTAGAGAAGGGATTCCCTTAGCATTTTGAGCTTCTTGTGCCACCCTGATGGTTGGTATATGCCAACGTTGACATATTGTCGGTTGGAACCAGACTATCCTGGGCAACAGCTGAAGCTGGTCAGCCGTCCCCAGCTCCAGAGACTTGCATCGGACGCAATCCGGATAAGGTGAGGATGGCCTAACTCGCGACCCTTCATGACCTCTGTCCACAGAGACTGGCACTGGAGGGAGGGTTTACTCTGTCTCAATGAGCTGTATGAGAAAAAATAAATAAATAAAGCAGGCAGCTGATGAGTTAAAACTCCTTGATGAGCTTTAGCAGAATCCAAACTTTAGTTTTCAGGGCAAACAATCCTTGTCATGATGTCTGCCCCCAGAAGGATCAAGCTTTGGTTTGGAATTAGGGAACTCTTTCTCCAGTTGATGAGAAAACCGTGTGCTGGTGGGTACCAGACCACCTCTGCCACTGCTTGTAATGTTGGTTGAGCTGCTGGTTATGGGGACTATGACCAGCACTGGCACCTCCAATTCTGTCCGTGGGGCTGAGGAAGACCCCAGTGGTAGAGGATGAATTGAAGTACAGCTCTGCCACTCTGAACCTGAGATCATGTGTGTGACGTTACTGAGTGGGAGGGGTAAATAGGCATCTTGCAGATCTACGGATGCCACACAAAAAAATTTTGCGATTCCCTGATGATGACAAGGTTTCCACCTTGTAGGGTCTGCTGCGACAAATCTATTCAAGAATTCGAGAACTACGACTGGCCTGAATCCCTCGTGTGTTTTGGCACGATGAATGTTTTGGCACAATAAGACATGGGAACTAGCCCATTTGCAGTAATCCCAAAATGGCTTATATGGTTGCCGTCTTTCAGATGGGTTGCCAGTGACAGAGGGTACCACATGAGGCAGCAGGGGCTTGTATTAGGTGCCGATAATGTCTATGACCCCTCCATGTGACTTAATTTAGGCTCATTCCTGGAGAATTTTTAGAAACCTGACCCCTACTGGGGGATGTGCCCAGATAGCATGCTGATTTTCCCGGAGAAATTAGTATTTTGATCCTTATTGTAACTTGGGTAATGCAGAAGGCATCTGGGGCCCTAGGATGAAGACTGGCCCCCTGCCTCTTGATGTGGGATGTGCACCTTGGCATCTCCTCATAATCCCTCACTACCTCCCTGAGGGCTGAGCCAAACAGGAGATTACCTACAATGGGAGAGTTAGCCAACTGGCTCTTGTAGAGGCGATTGTCTGCCAGACCCAAAGCCAGGGGCTGCAGAAAGTAGAAGTTGGATACGTGGTCCGCACCTTACCACCTCTCCAAGAACAGTAGCTGATGAAGAATAGATCTGTTCCCCTCTGGATCACTTATGGGAAAATAAAATGCTACAAGTGGGACCCCAGACAGAGCATTTTAGGCCAAAAAAGGAGTGGTTAGGGAACTCTTCTCCGGCTGTCGCCCCGAGACATTGTTGATGCTTGCAGGACCCAGTTGCGAGAGGCATCCACATCCTTATGTACTGGGTCTCTCAGAGAAGCCCCTCCTTCGGCTGGGATGACAGACAGCTTGGTCAGGCTTGAAATCAGAGGGTCAACTATGGGGCACCCAAACCACTTTTCAGCTTGCTTCTTGTCCAACTGAGAAGCCTAGAGATCTGCTGGGCCACTGGATAGGCGCGTTCTGGACCTTGCCCTTCCCCCCATCACAGGCCCTCTTGTCTGAAGGAGGTGGGATGCCATGGCCAGTTCGGCGGCAGCTGCCAAACAAAACCTGTTTTGGCTGGGTGGGAGCACCGAGGAAGATACAAGGAGAATCTTGACTATGAACTGGGCATGAAAATGACTAGGCCCTCCAGGACAGAGATTCTGGGCAATGAGTCACAGAGTCTGATGATGCAGAGCCCCCTGGTTCCCCTCTGTTCAGGGGGGAGAAGATTGAGTCTGATGAGCCCGGGAACGCCTCCCAGTTACTCTATCTCTTATTAGTGCCCCTAGATGGGCATGGTGATGCTAGGAAAGGAGGGCAGGATGGGGGGTGGTTACCCTTAATGCTAGGAGCCTTGGGAGGAAAACTGCAGAGTTACAGGTGCTCATGGCAGGGAGGAGGTGGACACTGCAGCCATCACAGAAACTTGGGCCACCCAATACAATGACTGGGACCTGTCTGTACCAGGGTACAGGTTATTTCAGGGGACAGGTGATTGGGAAAGGAGAGGTGTGGCACTATATGTGAAGGAAGGACTGAAGTGTGTAAGGGAGGAAGGGGAGGAGGGTAGTACAGAGTCACCTTGGATACAAATCCAGGATTCCAAGAATAGGATTCTTAGAATGGGAGTGGTGTACAGGCCACCATCTCAGATGGAGGAGCTAGACAGGGAACTAGCAGAACAGATAAGGAGGACCTGCGAGAAGGGTAGTGTGGTGATTGTGGGGGACTTCAACATGCCAGAAGTGGAATGGAGTACCCCAACAACCAGGAACAGAAGGGAGCAGGTACTGCTGGATGCCTTCCAGGACAGCTTCCTGCTGCAAATAGTCAGTGAACCAACCAGGTTAGGAAATACCCTTGATCTTGTGCTGGCAAATGGGGACTTTGTGAGAGAACTTACAGTGGAGGGACCACTGTCAGGGAGTGACCACCACTCAGTATGACTCACATTGGATATGGGCAAGGAAGGAGTGGAATCGGGCACAAGAGTGCTGGACTTCAGGAGGGCCGACTTTGGGAGGACGGGGGAAGTGGTAAAAGGGTACCTGGCCAGAATTCAATCTAGTATGAACATTAACCAGAGGTGGGGAGCTCATAAAGCTGGGGATAGTGGAGGCAACCAAAACTCTGCTGCAAGGCCCAGAGCAAAAAGGTTAGGGCTAAGAAACCGAGCTGGTTGAGCAAGGAGGTCATGGAAAAGGTAAGGAGAAAAAGAGCTGCCTTTAGGAAGTACATGAAAACAAGGAGGGGGAGGACAGGAGGAGTACTTGACAGAATCGAAGGAGGTGACAAGGGCAGTAAGGGGAGCCAAAGCATCTACAGAACTCAGGCTGGCACAAGGCATTAAGAAGGGGGAGAAGGACTTCTTTAGGTACATCAGGGAGACAAAGAGCTGTAAGGATTAGGAAGGAGGGGGGTTGGGTGGAAGCAGGGTGCAATAAGGCAGAAGCACTAAATGAGTACTTCTGTTCAGTATTTACTAAAGAGAAGAGGGGGTGACACCCAAAGGGGGAGAAATGGAAGAAACAGGGGGGAAAGGGGTGACAGATGGGGAAATCATGGAGGGCAGAGTTCAGGAGGGTTTGAAGGCACTGAGGGTGGATAAGGCGTCAGGCCCAGATGGCATCCACCCCAGGGTACTGAAGGAGCCGGCAGAGGTCCTTGCAGGACCTTTGACAGACCTATTTAATGCCTCAGTACATTTGGGGTGTGTACCTCAGGACTGGAGGATGGTTCATGTGGTGCCCCTCCACCAGAGTGGCCCCAAGGATGAACCGGGAAACTACAGACCAGTGAGCCTCACATCCATCGTGAGTAAGCTAATGGAGACTATCCTGAAGGACAGGCTGGTGGCCCTCCTAGAGGCCAAAGGACTACAGGACAGAAGACTGCATGGCTTCATACGGGGTAGATCCTGCCAAACCAACCTGGTGGAGTTCTATGACTGGGTAACCAGAGCAACGGACAGGGGCCATGTAGTGGGCGTCCTGTATCTGGACTTCAGTAAGGCATTCGACTCTGTGCCGCATGGAAGGCTGGCAAGTAAGTAAGTTAGGCACAGGGGCGGGTGCAAAGCTGGTGAGACGGGTAGGAAACTGGCTTCAGGGAAGGCTACAGAGGGTGGTGGGGGGTGGGGAGCTCTCACACCCAAGGGCAGTGACGAGCGGTGTTCCACAGGGCTCGGTGTTGGGACCAGTGTTTGGGATATTCATTGCAGACATATCATGGGACATCAAGAGCAAGATCAGTCTGTTTGCTGACGATACCAAGGTAGGAGCGGTGGTGGATGACCTAGGGGGATGGCAAGGGTTGCAGGATGATCTGACAAAGCTTGAAACCTGGTCAGACACCTGGCAACTGGGGTTTAATGCCAAAAAGTGCAAGGTGCTGCATTTTGGGATGAAGAACCCAAGGAGAAGTTACCAGCTGGGGGGAGTGCAGCTAGCCCAGACAGAGGAGAAGGATCTGGGGGTGCTCATTACAGGGTCAATTAACAACTTGGCACAATGTAGGAAGGCAGCTGCAAAGGCCAACAAAATGCTGGGTTGTATTGCAAGGGGTATATCCTCGAGGAGGGAGGAGGTGATTCTGACACTGAATAGGTCATTAGTTAGACCGCTCCTGGAGTACTGCGTGCAGTACTGGCGCCCGGATCTGAAGAGGGACATTAAGTTACTGGAGGGGGTGCAGTGCAGGGCGACAAAGATGATCAAGGGGCTGAGGGACTTATACGAGAGGAGGTTGAGGGAGTTGAACATGTACTCACTAGAGGACAGGGGGACGTGATTGAAACCTTTAAATACATGAAAGGAATAAACAAGACAGGTACAGAGGGGCTGTTCAAAGTAAGGGAGGGAGGGACACAGGGGCCATGATGAGACTGGAGGAGGAAGGTTCAGGAGGAGATGAGGAGACACTTTTACAGAGAGGGTGGTGGCTGGGTGGAATCGTTACCTGCAGAAGTGGTATCCAGTAGAACAGTGGATTGCTTCAAAAGGGGATGGGACAGGACAAGGAGGAGGAGGGTTAATGAAAGGGAAGGGTGGAAGGAAGGGGCAGCTGCAAAATAAGGGGTGCTAGCTGCACATTCGAGCAGACTTGATAGACCTCTAGGCCTTTATCTGCTGGCAAATTTCATATGTACGTAGATCTACTTCGAGTCTGTGGGATATGAGGGCAACTGCTTGGGGTCCTCCTCCTTCTTATGCTTTCTTGTGAGGTCTTCCCTCTGAGGACCCCTGAGGTGCCCGCTGCCCTCTCAGACCTGGTAATTGTTGCTCGCTCAGACCCAGCTGTTGGCCATCAGTCTGAGTCGAGGAAGGGGCTGCCTCTTTCGAGTCCTCCACATTCGGCGCATTGCCTGCTCCCATATTAGGCAAAGTGATCCAACAAAGGTGGTCAGAATCGGGGACGAAAACTCCTGCTTCACTGGCATTGATTGTCCTGAAAGGTGTGCCTGAGGCCATGCCCCCAAATGCTCCTATTCCCCCTTTTTAATTAGCGTACTCCTTCCCCGGAGAGGAGTACTGGCTATGGTGTTGAAGCTGCCAGAATTGCTGCTGGCCCTTTAAGGCAAAATACTGAGGAGCATGAACTGCATCATGTTGAACTAAAGTCAGCAGAAAAATAGAACCTGTTTTTTTTTGCGGGGGCTGTCCGACAGAGGGGAGCTCCATTAGTCCAAGTAACTCCCAATGCCCACCTCGTGAACTGTATCTAGTCCATGGTCTATGCGCATTGCCATCAGATTAGCTGGGCCACGCGCCTTCTTCGGCGACGAGCAGCACCCTCTGAAGTACTCATCCTGCCGTAAGAAAGCCCAAGTCCCCAGGAAGTGCTTCGGGTCAGAGATTAAGATGAAAAGTGGGCTCCGTCAACAAGCCTTGAGCTCCTGGGTGCTAGTCGACGAGCTGTGCCTCTGAGCGGCCTATTACTAGGGCCGCTGGTGCAATACGAAAAAATTACTCACCTTAGTAATTATATTTTTTCTGATGGAGTCTTGCTGTATTCTGACAATTGCAGTGATTCCCAACCTTTGAACTGCCCTGGAGAACTAAGGGTTAACTTTCTATGCAGGACATGGAATGCTGAGCTCTAGCTCAGCTGAAGTCTCTGTCTGGAGTGTTTTGAACCTAAACCGTCAGATTCTTACAAGCCCAACTAAACTAAAAATTCTATGTGGAAATTGTAAAAATTCTACTAGCCAACTGGCTGAAAAGTTTCGTATTCCCAAGGAAGACAAGTCAGGAAACCCAATGTACTTAAAAAAAACAACAATAATAAATAAGCACCCAAACAAAAGGGAGGAGGGTGCCAGCAATACACCCCTGGGGTGCAACACTGCACCTGTCCACCCACTTCCCAAAAAACAGGTTCTGAGAGGTGAGGCAGGGAGGGAGGTCACAATACAGCAAGACTCTATTAGAAGAAACATAATTACTAAGGTGAGTAATTTTTTCTTCAAACAACATGAAGTCTTGCTGTATTCTGACAATTGCAGACTATCAAGCAGTACCTCCAAGGAGGAGGGACAGAACCTACTTTGGGAATAGACTCTGAAGTACTGCTGTGCCAAACCGAGCATCACTCACAGAAACACAGAAACATAGAATTTGACGGCAGATAAGGACCGCTTGGCCCACCCAGTCTGCCCATTTCCCTACCTAATGGATAAGCTGCAGATCCTAGTTAACCAGCAGCCTACTTCTTCCTACCCCCACCCCTAGAACTTCCTTATGACTGTCCCATGCATGCTTGAATTCCACCACTGTTTTTGACTCCACAACCCTCCGAAGACCGTCTATACATCCACAACCCTCTGTAAAAAAATACTTCCTTACATTACCTCTGAGCTGCCCCCACCAAATCTTCAAATTGTGCCCCTTGTTCTTGCACACCTTTTTGAAAGATGCTACCTCATGGACTTTGTTGATTCCCTTGAGGTACTTGAAAGTTTCTATCATGTATCCCTCTCCTCCTTTCCTCGAGGCTATACATATTAAGCTCCTTAAGTCTCAAAGACTCCTAGCCTGATATCCAGAGAGTAATGCTTGGTAAAGGTTTGACTGTTTTCCAGGTGGCTGCTTGACAAATTTCTAGGAGAGGAATGTCCCTGGCCACAGCCAGGGAAGCAGCTATACCTCTTAGAAATGAGCCCTCAGGCCTGAGGGTGGAGTTTTCCCAGTTTTCATAGCAGAATTGTATACAAGACACAATCCACCTGGCAATAGATCTTTGGTGGCAGGTTTGCCCTTTCCCACTTCTCCATAAGTGAGGAACAACTGAAGGAGTAAAACCTGTGACCCTTGGTACGCTTCTATGTAGTAACTAAGGGGTCTTTTGACATCAAAACTGTGTAGCCTCCTCTCTCCTGAGGAAGAATGATCAGTGAAGAAAGCAGGGAGAGACACAAACTGGTTTAAATGGAAGTCTGAAACCACTATGGGCAAGAACCTTCTCTGTTCTAAGGACCACTTTATTCCTATGAAATGAGGTAAAAATCAGGTTCCACTGACAGGGCTTGCAATTCACTGATACGCCTGGCAGAGGTAATGGCTACCAAGAACACAGTTTTCCAAGTCAAGTACTTAAGCTCTGCTGAAGACATAGGCTCAAAGGGGGGTTGCATAAGCCGAGCAATGCAAACATTCAAATCCCAGGCAGGGGCAGGGTCTCTAAAGGGGGGATTGGTGTGAAACAATCCTTTAAAAAATTTACAGAACACAGGATGGGAAGATAGTGAGGAAGGCTTCCCCACAGACCAAAATGCAGAAACAGCTGACAAGTGCACTCTGAGAGTAGCTGGTCTGAGGCCTAGGCCATTAAGATGGACCATGTAATCCAGAACCATAGGCAATTCAGCAGTGTCTGGAGAAATATTCTTCTTAGAACACCAAATGCTGAATCTTTTCCATTTGGAGTTGTAAGTCTTTCTGGTGGAGGGCTTTCTAGAAGCCTTGAGAATATCCAGAACCCCGTGGGAAAGATGCAGATCTGCAAACTAACTCTTCAAGAGCCATGCCTTGAGATTGAGGGACTGAAGATTGGGGTACCAAATCCTCCCCTGAGAGGATGTTAACAGGTTGTAATTCATGGAAGAGACAGGGGAGATGGACTGCCAGGGACAGCAACAGAGGGTACCAGGGCTGTCTGGCCCAATCTGGAGCAACCAGAATCACCTTGCAAGGTTGAGACCTTATTTTGGACTAAAACTTTGAACAGGAGTGGGAAAGGGGGAAGGCATACATAAACTTCCCTTCCCAATTCAGAATCAGGGCATCCAGGGGGACTGAGCCCAAGACTGGAGGTCTGCAACAAAAGAGAGGAAGTTAGTGATTGTCTGGAGCTGCAAAGAGATCTCTGGAGTGCCCCACCTCGAAAAAAATCACTTTCAACACCTGAGGGTCCAGGGACCATTCGTGATGGCCCTGAGAAATCCTGCTCGGTGCATCTGCTAGCACATTGTCCTTACCTGGAAGGTGAACTGCTACAAGAGGCTTGCAGTGAATATGTCAGGGACCACAACTTCATGGCTTCTGTGCACAAGGCCGTGGACCGAGTGCCTCCCTGCTTGTTGATGTACCACATGGTGGTAGTGTTGTCTGTTCTGACTTAAACCACCTTGTTCTAAACTGACTGTGAGAACGCTTTCAGAGCTAGAAAAACAGCCCTGAGCTCTAGAAGACTGATGTGTAGAAGGGATTCTTGGGGGTGGGGATCACAGGCCTTGGGCAGTGAGGGACCCAGGTGGGCTCCCCAGCCCAGAAGAGAAGCATCCGTGGCAAGGACCACTGAACAAGGCTGAGCAACAAAAGGAACACCTTGCCTTAAACTGTCCTGATCCTGCCACCACTGGTGGGCCTGGATCAAGGTCAGAGTCACTGGAATCAGTTTGGTAAGGGAGTCCTTTCTCAGACACCAGTAAGCCTCAACTGGAACTGAATATCCCTCATCTGGAATCTTGCCCCTTGGACCACTGCTGTTGAAGCTGCCATGTGGCTCAAGAGCTGGAGGAAATGCCTTGCTGGTCGAGATACCTGAAGACTGAAGGAAGAAGCTAGTTCCATAGAAGAAAGGCTCTTGCTCCGAGTGTGTCCAGTTCTGTTCCCCTATGAAGGTAAGGAGCTGGACTGGTTCGAGAACTGATTTGGGAAGATTGAGAAGAAATCCTAGGAAGGTGAGCACTTGCTGGGTCACTTGCAGGTGAGACTTGACTTGGTCTGGAGACTGACCCACTAAATAGCCAATCGGCCAGATAAGGACATATGGAAATCTTTTGCCTTCTTAGAAAAGCAACTACTACTGCCAGGCACTTTGTGAAAACCCTTGGAGCTGATGTTAGGCCAAAGGGCACTGCTCTGAACTGACAGTGGCCTGAGGGCAACTCGAACCTGAGGTACTTTCTGTGGGAACACCTGATGGGAATGTGAAAATAGGCATCTTTGAGGTCCAGGGAGGATAGCCAGTCTCCTGGCCTTAGAGAGGGAAGGATTATTCCCCGAGTTATCATCTTGAACTTTGGTTTTAAAAGATGTTTGTTCAGATATCTGAAGTCTACGATGGGTCGCCACTCCCAGTCTTTTGGGGGTCAGGAAGTACCTGGAGTACAGTCATTTGCCCCAGTGTAGGGTAGGTACTTCTATAGCTCTTAAAGTTAGAGAGAAGAAACCTCTGCCTCTAGGGCAAGGGTTTCCGAAAGATTTGCAGGTGGAAAAGATCTGGCTCTCATCTTTGGAAATTTTTTGAAGCTGAGAACCAGTCCCTGGCTTACTACTTCCAGGACCCACTTGTCTGATGTAACAGACATCCAGTCCTGGACAAAGTAAGCCAGCCTGCCCCCTACTGGAACAGGAGAGTCGACCCGGGCAGACCCATCAGAGTGTCTGCTTGGCAGGGGCTTTAGGCTGAGGGGTGGATGCAGGCCTGTCATCCCCCTTCTGCCTCTCCCTCTGAAGAACCCCCTCTGCGAAAAAGAAGAAGAGGCCTGTGCTTGGTAAAAAGGCCTTTGAAAAGACCTACCCCTAGACTGCTGCCTTTGAGAAGTTGCCTGCCTTTCCTTGGCCTGAGCACTCCTATAAGTGGTCCTGTACTCATCCATTTTCTTCATGTAATTCTCTATCTGCTCCCCAAACAGAGAATTACCCACTACAGGAAAATCCATAGCCTTAGCCTGGGTGTCCTGCAAGAGGCTAGTACATCTGAGCCAAACTATCCTCCGAAGAGCCACAGATGTAGCCATGACTCTTGATGAGACATCACTAGAGTCCACAGCAGCATGAAATTGCACTTTAGATGCCTCAATCCCATCTGCAGCCACCGCCTCCAGCTCCTTGGCTAGCTGGGGGAGGCCTGTTTAGCCAGTGCCAGTACAGTGTCCCACCTGGACTTCTGGTACCTGGCTGTATAGGCCATGTAATTCACCTGCCTGACTCCCAAAGAAGATGCCATGTACTGCTTCTTTGCCATGGCATCAGTCTTCCTGGAGTCCTTGTCACGGAGGTGTGAAGCCAAGGGAATATTTGCTTTGTCACAGGCAGCAGCCTGCACTATCCCAACATGGCTGCACTGCTGATATAAGAACTCCGTGTCTGAGCCTGAGAGTGTATACCTCTTGTCCATCCTTTTATCCACAGGAAGTATAGTGTTAGAAGACTAAGATTTTTTATGTACGTTTCCCAAAAGATTTATGGAGGGGAATAGACAGTCTCCTGGACTCTGGGATATCCATCATCTCTACATAATCAGGCTCTTCTTGATCTTCCACAACCTCCTCCATAGGAAGCTGGAGGGTTTCAGCCACTTTCCTGTAAAACATAAATTGGGAAGGGGACTCAGAAAGCCTAGGAGGGGAAACACCTGATTGTCTGCCTGGGGAGATGTCTGGTTCTACAGGCACATCCAGACCTTCACTTACATCATAATCCTCAAAATTCCCCTTCCTTTTCAAACTCCGGTTCATTAAATTCTTCAAGGGTATACTCTTGAACCGGGAGAACCAACCGAACCGAACCCCTGCCAGAGGGAGCCAGTTGGTTGGAACCGACGGAGAGATTCCACAACTTGAATCGCCTGGCTATCTCTTCGGCGGTCGGAACATGAACCTCTGGATCCGAACCGGTCAATTTATCTTTGCACTTTCTTTTTGTTGGAACCGATCCCTCGGAATCGGCCTTTTTGCCCGAAAAAGTATCACCTTGGTCAGAGGGCACTCCTCCTGGTTCAGCCGAAACCAAACCGGGCTGGCCACCCGGGTCAGCGGACTTCTCAGCCTCCTTTTCCTTCAGCCTACCTAATCTCTTTTCTCGAGGGTAGATTTGGAAACATTTTTTACATATTTGGCAGTCTGAATCGAAGTGGTCAAACCCCAGACAATAAACATAGGTGGTGTGGGGACTGGCCTTGGTAAATACCTCCCCACACTCACTGCAGTGTTGAAACCCAGTGGGCCCGTTTTTTCTTGGGTTTCTCAGACATGGCCAACCTAATGAAACTTACCCTTTTTTTCGGCAACCACCAGGCAAAACTCCCTTATCGGTTCCTAACCGTGTCATGGTATTGGAAAAAACTGGTTAAAACATTTTTTTTTTTTTTTTTAGACCAGATAAGAACTGGTAACCACACTAAATACAGTAAAATTCACAATCAAATGGTCAGTTCAGCCAAACCGACCGCACTTTTACAAGTTCCACACAGAAAAGTATAATTCCTATCTAGTACTCACGGCACCACAGACAGAGACTGAACAGACTATGCAGATACTTTTTTTTTTTCAGTTTAAACCGACAAGAAAGTGAACACTTTAACAAACTTCGAACCGAGCTGAAGAAGAAATCTCCAGAGTGACCGTTCAGTGTGGCGGAGTAAAGAATCTGACAGTTTAGGTTCAAAACACTCCAGACAGAGACTTCAACCGAGCTCGAGCTCAGCGTTCCATGCCCTGCATGGAAAGTTAACCCTTAGTTCTCCGGGGCAGTTCAAAGGTTAGGAATCGCTGCAAACGTCAGAATACAGCAAGACTTCATGTTGTTTGAAAGCATCCGTTGCTTTGCCCGTGGGGAGAAGAAGGCACCTGAGGGATTGAGAATGCCTGAGCACGCTGTCACAACCCATCTGTGTTGAGCGCGGCCTCCGTCGATGAGCCTGGCCACTGAAGAGCTCAACGGAAAAGGGCTCCATGGGCATGCTTCTGGGTCCCTTGCCTCAATGTGCCAGCACACCACTGCAGTTGCTCACTGCAATTGCGCTTGAAACTTGAGCCGCCAGCCCCAGCCGATTAACAAATAATTGCTTTCCTACAAACTGCTGAGCCGATTCAAATATAAATACTTTCCTCTTCTGATCCTCTGAAGACCGGGGTGGGGAGGTGGACAGCACCGAACCCTTAACGCAGGGAAAATAAGCCAGACTGAACAGCTGAACAGCACGTGCAGCTGGGCTGGTACCGCAAGGGAGAAGGGATGGGTGGTGCAGATCTGACCAGCATGCACGGCTGAGACTGGAACCCCCTCGGAGCTGAGAGGGCTACATCCTTAGAAATTGTAGGGGCAGAGATAGCTGCCTCCAGAAAAGTGAGAGGAGCCAGTATGTCCAGCATGTGGGGCTGAGACTGGGTCCCCCAAGAGCAGAGAGAGGGCTATGTCTTTGGATCCCTCCTTCCATCCCTGCTCTCTGAGAAATCCATAGTAACAATGTCCAAACTAACAGTCCTGAAGTCTTCAGGTCTGTCACCACAGTGACCGAGCTCTGCTGCAGAGTACCTGCTCCCTGCAAGGCAGGAAGTAAACTGAGGGAGACAGGAAGTGGGTGGCTGGATGTCCCCTGCTGCAGACGTCCGATTCCTGCCTGCCTGTCAGTATCAGGAGGTACAGCCCAGGAATAAGGAAGCCCGGAGACCAGCTTAGGAGAGAGAACAAGCATTTGTCAATGCCGAATGTTTACCTGCTGATATTAGCATTGGGAATGCGGAAATTACACAGATGCAGAACAGGAATGGCAGTGAAGTATTGAACTTCACACCAGCCCCACCTCCACCTTGCAGAGAGGGACAGGCATTGGGGTATGCGTTTGGGTCATCGCCCATAACGTTCATGCCATTTCACCTACCCCCATCCTGCAGACACTGGCAAGTGCTGAGGTGTGTCTTGGCGTGTTCCACTTTACAGTCACCCCATTCCAGAAGGACATACGCTGAAATGGGTGCAGTATAGGAGAATGGGGTGAACTCTGGAGCCGAAGAGTCCAAGGCACACCTGTCACTGGCTGCAGGGTTGGGGGTGGAATGGCATGAGCATTACAGTGACAATCCAAAGGCACACCCCTAATGCCTGTCAGTCTGTACAGGGTGGGACGTTATGGTTAGAAACCCAAACGCTCAGGGCATTTGTTGGTATTTGCACTACAAAATTTTCAACATACCATTTTTGTGACCCACACTTCATGAAAGCATTTGGGACTACTTCTCATTAACAGTGGCACTGTGATTTTGTCAACGAGTCCCGAACTTTGAGTTCCCACAGCGACTGTGCCATTCTGCGCCAGATGTACAAAAACACAGGTCGGGCAGGATGTGAAGAATGACAGCTGCACCACTCATAGGGAGGTGTGAAGAGATTGCTATGTTGAAAATCTGTAGTGAAAATGTTAAAAATGCTCGAACTTCCGAGCGTACATGGAAACTGCGTAATGCATGCGGATCACCTCTTCCACGCTTTCTGTCACTTTGCCCTGAACTGCCCTTACTGAACCCATCACTGCACCCTCTACCAATCTATGAGCCTTACATCTCTAGAAAATCATAGGCTGTCCCACTGTGCCAAGACCTCGGCCAAGTACAGTTCCCAGCGGCTCCCCCCCACCTCACAAATGCCCTAGCCAACACATTCACTCAAGCACACTCACTGAAACATAATGACTCACGAATCCTGGTTGTCCCTCACCAATCCTCTGCCATAGGACAAGCAGCATTTAGCTACCGCATGCCTAAGCTGTGGAACTCCCTGCCAGAAAACATTCGTCACTTCTCCTCCTCCCCGGATCTTAACTCCTTGCTCCTAGATCACTTCTCCCCACCTGCTCATGTGTCTAGGTCATGTAACAGCCCTCGGGTGGTTACCTTGTCTGGCACATCCTATTTAATGTTTACTGTTTACTGGCATAACTAAATTTTATTGTATTGAGTCTTACACTGTGCCTGTCAAGAGTTTTATCAATTCATGTATCATTTTCTAACTCATTGTGTCGGTCACTAGCTGGTAATGTGCACCATGTATTTTGTATTTGCATTATTCTTTGTACTTGCTTACATTCAACCGTGTATATACTGCCCTTCCCCCAAGACGCATCTGAAATCGAGCAGTAGCTTGCTCAGCATGCCTTCCTGGTAAAACGCTTAAATAAATAAATAGTCATTTAGTGAAATTATTTCACCAAATTTTCAACATGGGCATTTTGTGACCTCTGCTCATGATCACTGTCACTATGATTTTATTAACATGTCCCGAATATTAATTTCCGACAGCGACCACACTATTCTGCACCAGATATGTAAACGCACATTTCCGGAAAGATATGAAAAATGATAGCTATACTGTTCATAAGGAGGTGTGAGAAAAAATGCCAATGTTGAAAATCTGGAGTGAAAATATTACAAATTCGAGAAGTTACGAGGGAGCGTGGAAACTGCGCAACACACGCTCATAAGAGTCATTTTTTGAATTTTTTTTTCACCAAATTTGCAATATAGGCTTTTTGAGAGCCCACCTCATGAACAGTGGTACTGTTTGGTTAATCAGTGCCCAAAGGTGATTCCGCACAGTGACTGTGAATATCACCTTTCGGGACCAAATAACGACATGACAGTGACTGTATCCATGAGGAGGGGTCCCAATAACCCCATGTTGAAAATCTGGTGGTAAAAGTCCAAAAAATGGCCAAGATAGCCACATAGGTTGGAAAAAAAAAAAAAAAAAACCACTTATGCCATTATACAACTTACCAGCATTTCTTCAGTTCGCCCAGCTTTGACTAGTGCAGACGTGTTCCCAGTCCACTGAAGATCATTGCGCCGGGTTCTGGAGGTAAGTATGGGGTAGGGAGGTGGGGTGCGCAGAGGGTGGACGCGGGTTGTGTGATGGGGCATGACAGACCGTAAGGGACAATTTTCTTTATTTCAGGGACAAAAATAATGAAAAGAACATTGCGGACAGGGTTTCTTCTCCTTCAGGTTTCATTGTGCACACTGAGGTGGGCTCCCAGTGTGCCGCCTGCATTTTGGGAAGGGGGGACTTAGCTAACGAGGGCTGGGCCCCCATCTGCAAACAAAGACTGGGGCATGATGTCAGGGGACTGGGCACCCCTCAGCACACAACAAATTGGGAGAGACATTTGCCAATGAGGAGGGCTCCATTGGCAAATGAACTGGGTCACTGGCATGCCGACAGGAGGACTGGGCACCCGCCGGCTTACATGGGACTCGTGAGGTGGCGCATAGCCACCGCCATGTTCACAGAAATGTTACACCAGGCAAGGTACCGCCTGCAATGACAGGCCGCCCCTCATTGCTGCGGAACTGCTGACACTGCAATGATGAGGTGGCATCTCATTGCAGTGGCCAAATGTTCAAGTTGGTGGCACTTCTGCAGAACCAGTGTCATCAAGACACTGGGCCTGCATAGGGTGCACACCGCCAAGCCCACAAATGCAGTGATGGCATTGGCTGCCATACTGCCGCACCTCCACAACCCCGCTTCTCTCCTAAGCTGCCGCATAATGTTTCTTGTGCAAGCAAACATAAAAAGGCAGTCAAAACCCATGAAGTTTCCATGGAGGAGTCCTCAAACAAGGAATTCCATGTAAAACTGCTGACAAAGATACTAAAACCATTTAATTATGACCAAAAAAGGGATTACAGGAGCCACCCACAAAAGGATAATGTAATAGTAGATAAAATCCAGTACTGTAGCCATTATATATATTTTTTCATATACAATTTATCCTCCTGTTCCTCACTGGCTGCCCCCTGCCGACCGACATCCTAAGCGCAGTCACCCGACTTCCCTGGGACTTACGCCCGCTGTCATCCTGCCACAGGACTGGGGTTGCTGCTGGGTCGCCGGTGGGCCTGTAAAAGGTCGGCTTTATCCCGCCCAGGTGTTTTTCTACCATTTTCCAGGGCCCATGGATCGTCCAATGGCTGCGAGCATGCTAGCTCCACTCCATGGTGACGCCCCCAGCGACCTGAACATGGGGTCCCCTTCCCTTCTTAGTGGCGTGGCATGAGCCGCCATCCAGCCATCACTGGGTGGCAGGCAAACAGCAGACCACATGCACCCCCCGCCCCAAGGAAGGTGAGCTGTCCTGGAACACTCGATCTTTCCTCTCCACGTCGGCTGTCGAGCAACCAGAGTCCATTCCCGACCCCAGGTCGCCAGTGTCACAGGAAGTAAGGCGTACAGCGCCTCAGCCCTCCATGCCACTGGGCGGGCATATAGCTACTGCATCTTTACAAGACCCAAATACCAATTTTAATAAGACATCAACTGGTACAAACAGTGTCAGTTATGCTGTATAATAGCTATAAGAACGAAAATCTGAAGAAAGCAAAAAAAAAAAAAACACCATAAATGTTATTTCAATGTGAAAAAAAGTGTAATTTGTCATTTTGTATCGTGCACGTGCTCCTTATTTCCACTCTCAATTATTCCCTTTACATACCTGAAGACTCCTAATATGTCTTCCCTGTTCCTCCTCTCCTCCAGTGTGTACATCACAAGCTCCTTCAAGGAGGAGAATATCCCACCCACCATTACCCTCTGAAGTCTCCCCCAAAGCCAATTTTCAACCCACTTCAGCTACTGTCTTCCCACTCCCATCTCCCCCAGCTTTGCTGTCAGCTCTTTATGGGGTACTGAATCAAACGCCTTGCTAAAATCCAGGTACAGGACGTCCACCAGTCTATGTCTGTCCAAAGCCCTTGTCATCCAGTCATAAAGCTCTACGAGGTTAGACTGACACGACCTCCCCGGAACAAGGCCATACTGTTTATCATCCTGGTGCCCAAACCCTTCCGGATGCCTCCCAAGTCTCTCCTTGATAAAGTCCTCCATTACTTTGCCCACCACAGACGTTAGGCTGACAGGCCTATAATTCCCCATCTCCTCCCTAGACCCCCCCCCCATTATGGATAGGCACTACATACGCCACCCTCCAGTCCCGAGGCACCCATCCTGTCTGCAGAGAGATGTTAAAGAGTGCAGCCAATGGAGCTGCCAGTTCATCCACCAGTTCCTTCATAACACTCGGATGTAGCCCATCCGGCCCCAGCAACTTATCAGTTTTTAGATTCCAAAGGGCCTCCAACAACATCTTAAACATATTAAAACATCTATACAGCACAATGCCCAGTTAGATTCCTAATAGTTCTTACAGCTACTACCAGAAACTGAATTCACAACAGTGAAACATTTATAAACCAAAAGAAAACAATTGATGTTTCCATTACCAAAAGGTGAATACAGTCAGGATTTCAAAAACAAATATACGCATATCTACTGGAAGTATTCAAGTCTCTTCATCCTCTTTTGCTTCGGATTCTGACCTTGGATTATTCTTTCCTCCAGCGTTATAGTGCAGCATGGCGTTAAGCCTACTTAAATGACTTCAGTAGGATCGGAGAACACACACACACACACACACACACACACACACACACACACACACACACACCCTTCCCTCATGAACAATCTGTGGCAGGGCAGAAAACAATCATGCCATGGGAGACATCTGCCTCCCTCAGGATGGCCCTTACCCTGTCAAACCTCTTCTTCTGTCCAGTTGCGTAAGTGAGATCGGGGTCTAGGAGAATTTGTTGGGCATCTTGCAGAAGTGTCTTTTTTACACTGTGCTAGCGCCAAAACAAAATCCCTGATCAAGAACCATAAAGCCGGCCCGGTTACGCTGAGTGTTGAGGCGCTGGACGCTACACCTCACACCACACTGGTGAACAGAGTTTGGGAATGAGCTCAGGTGCCGGGGCTCAACAGGGGAGGGAGAGGATCGCACGTTCAATGGGCTGCTCTCCTCTCCCTGGGGAGGGAGCCTCCGGCACAGCAGAGACCCCCAGTGGAGACCGGAGGTACAGCCTGCAAAGGAGCCATCATGGGGAAGAGCGAGGCAGACATCACTGCACATCTGAACTCCTGGGGTAACACCTTAAGAAAGGAAAAAACCCTACATGCCTGGATAGGTGATGGCTCCCCACAGTGCCACGACGCCACACATCCAACATGGGGCCACTGTCTCCGCCCCCTCTGCCGTTCCGCCAACCCGACTGACACTCTGGATTATACAGCGCCAGTGTGGTGGCAGCCCTACCTCAGGGGACTCTCAGCTGGGAAAAGTTTTCTGCTCGGGATCGAAGGACAGCTACCCTCCAAGAAGCCAGGACCACAGTGGACGGCAGAAGTGCTTGTAGGTGAGTAGGGGTAGCCAGAGAGTTCCAGACATGGGGGTGAGAAACAGTCTACAAAACAAAAAAGCATAACGATTGCGCTGGGTGCTTCAGGGTTATCCCATCGTCCCCGGTTAATCACTCTAAGCTTTCTGGATCATGATATGGTGGTCAACTAAGGGCTCACCAAGCTGCCCTTGACCGATTCTCTAGGGTTTCGAGACAGGATTTGAGGTGTATGTTTTCCTTCATCAAATTAGTTGTAGCACAGAGGTCCACCTTGGGACAGTTCATTGTCTCTACTGTCTCAGTTTTGACAACATTCAGATTTGTCCCCAGACTGGTAACTGTTGGTGAAAGAATCAAATTTATCTGCTAAACTAGCAACTGTTGCAATTAAGAGTAATTTTTATTCCAAGACTTTGTAATGTTTCTTCTGTTTCATCATCAGTTACGGCTGCGGTTCTGTCCGGAACAGACCGCGTGGTCGAGGGTCCAGCAGCAGTTTCATTTTCAGCTCCCTCTTGCAGTGGTTTGCCTTTCTTTGGGTTCCCTATTCTTGTTCAGCAGGCTGTCCAGTATCAGAAGACCGGGCTTGACAAATCCTATAGCCAGACGCCCCAGACTACAAGTTTTCCTTCTGGGACAAGCACTTTGACAAGCGCTGCTTGTCAGTGGACAAGTACCCATTTAAAACTTTAAAAAAAATAAAAATAAAAATATAAAGAAAATGCCTGCAGAGCCAGCTTCTTCCAGCAGGCTGTTTGCGTCAGGCCGTTCCTTTGGTCATGTGATCAGAGCGGCACTTGTGTGACATCCCTTGCTTCAGTGAGTGAGCGTGGATGGAACAGGAGAGAGCAGCAGCCACGGGGGAAATCAGGCAGAGCCAGTCACAGGACTGGCATGCGTGACAGCGAATCATTATGGGCATTAGATGAGGTAAAGCACGTTCATTGGTGGCAGTGGCGACTTGGCGAGAAGCGATCGCAGCCCGCTCGCTCACTTTTTCTACAGCTTTCTGAGAGAAAGGACGTGCGTGCTGCAGGAGCAGTGTACAGAGTTAGTCTTTCTGGCTGCATTTGGAGCAGTGGGAGTCACCAACTTGTAGTACTAAATTGTACTAGATCCTGCTAGGGAGTAGGGACCGAGTTAAAAAAACAAAACAAAAACAAAAACAAAAAACACAAAGTCTGCCACTGCAAGCAGTAGCCGGAGAGATAGGCTTGTGAGGGTTGGGAGTACAACGTGGTAGGGGAAGACAGCCTGGAGAGGAGAGTGGGAGCCAAGGATAGTTAAGCAGTCACAGTGGTTTTGCTGCCTGAACTGCTGCTTCCCTGACTGTGCCTCTATTTTTAAACTCCTGAACTAACTCCCTTGCATTTCGTAAAAGAAAAAGATAAACCGAATAAAGAAAACCTAGCGACTCCGTCCTTCGGGAGCCATTGTGACCGCATGGTGAATGGAGGGGGAGTCGAGGAGATTGTATCCAAGTTAAAAAATAAATTAATAAATAAATAATCTAATCTCCCTGCTAGTTGCCTTGCCAACGTTACCACTGCTGCCAGCCAATTCTAAAAAAAAAAAAAAAAACCAGTACTGGTAAAATAAAGAGACTGTGGCAGACGGGCAGTCTTCTGACACAAGCAGTAAAAAGAAGCCAGACGAGGTCGGAGGGATTTACTAAAGAAAGACAACTTTAGCCACCACATAATCAGAGACAGAAGACTGAAGGAACTAATCGATTACTGACACCGTCTCGCTGACTGATACAAAAACGCCTGTATAACTAATTAAAAAAAAAAATCATCAACTGAAGGGGATGGGTTTGTCTGCTGGGAAGTGTGTGGGCACTTGGGTAATAATGTATTTAACAAAGTAATTAAAAAGGTGAGTGGACCAGGAGGACCTCTGAAAAAGCATAACAGAGAAGAGAGCTGAGAGCACTGCATTGCAAGACACTGAGGATTTCCAGTTCTGTGGTAGCCTAATTAAACTACAAAAGTGTATTTAACTACTAAAGCTAAGCTGCCTAAAGAAAACATCAGCAGCCCAGTGTCTACCTACCTAGTACTAGTACCATAACCTACCTGTCCTACCCTGACCTCTACCTTGTGTGAGTGCACAGACACTTGTCCGACTACATAAATAAACAAAGTAAAAGGGTTAGGGCAGAAGTGTAACAATATAACTGCCTGAACAAAAATACAAACAGGACTACTGTCAGACTCAAGCCTCGAGAGAGTAATAGTTGTATGCAAGACTGTGGGGCGGCACTGTGTGTTGCCCAAGTAATGGCAAGTGTTTAGCTAAGCTACCTGGCAGAAACAAAAGCGCACAAGTCGAGAAGGATAACCAATTGCCCAAATTAATTAATGAAAAAGAAAAGATCAAAACAAGACTAGGTGACACATAAATAAAAGTTATAAAAAAAAAAAAAAAAAGTCAGAAAGCTAGTAAAAGATTCTAAAGAAAATCAAATAAGAGAAGCCTTACTCTGTGCGGGCTGTGTTGGTAGAGTGAGAGGTGTCGTGTGGAAAGGAGTGAAGGGGTCAGGGTGACCTGTCCAACTTCAAGCCCAGTGTCCTACGACCGGCTGGCTTATGAAAGACAAAAAATAAAGAAAGAAAGCTATTAAACCCCCCAAAAAACTTATTAGAAATAAACTATAAAGGAGAAACATTTTGTGCTACGGGGACAACTAGCTCATTCTCTAATAGTGCCGCCAAGGGTTTCGTCTGGTTCAGGGTCGGCTGGCGTTCGTCTGCGTCCCCCTCCCCTGGGTCATGCCTGAGGGTGGGCAGGATTGGTCTAGTGCACTTACCCGGTCAACAAAAACTAAATAAATAAATAAAATAAATAAATATCCTCTCTAGCACACTGCACTAACATCATAAGCATACACATTATATAATATATATTTCTATATAACAAACCAATCACACACACACACACACACACACACACAAAAATAAATAAAAAAACAAACAAGAAAGTAGACATGTGGGGAGTAGTGCAATGTAATGGCTGTGGGGCAGCAGTCTTCCGGGAGTCTTTCTGGAGGCTGAGATGCTGCCCTGTTTGCAGACAACGCTCTGCCCCGAGGGAGGAAGTTGCCTGTCTTCAGGCCACACTGGACAGTAGTAAGGGAACCTCCCCCATCCAGGGAGCACCAAAGAGGTTGCAAAGAAAGCACAGCAGTTGGACCACAGTGGGCTCGGGGAGGGTAAGGGTGGTGGAACAGAGGCACACCCAGTCAGTTCCACTCCACAATCCATACACCATTCTGGGGAGCATAGTTCCCTATGGATGCACCCGCAGAGGAGACTAAGGAGGGTGCAGACAACTGTCACAAGGGAGGCCCCAGGAAGGAGGCAGAGGACACCACAAGGAAAGGAAGCAGCTCCTGGTGGGGAACCAATTATTAAGGGGATAGAACTGGAGGAGCAGGGAAAACTGAAGTAAGGTGCCTGCCTGGTGCCGTGGCTTGAGGGACAGAAAGCGCATCCTTAGGGTCACGAGAACAGTTGCACGAGTCTGAGCTGGACGTCATTGTCCACCTAGGGACAAATGACTTGGCTCATCATGAGATTAGAGCAGTGCAGAAGGACTTTGTAGAGTTGGGGAGGGGCCTAAGACAAGTAGCACACACAGTATCCTTCTCAGAGGTGCTGCCCGTCAGTGGCATGGGTGAGGTGAGGGTACTTTGCACCATGCAGTTTAATGAATGGTTGAAAAAATGGTGTGGAGCACAGGGGTTTGGCTTCATTGGGGACTGGGGTTCCACCTGGAGGGACACCAGCCTATACTGGCAGGATGGTCTGCATCTGTCCAGGAAGGGAACAAGTCTTCTGGGCAGTCTGTTTAAATGCTTCATTGGCAAGCTTTTAAACTAGTCAAGGGTGGAGGCACTGATAAGCAGCAGGAAAATCCCAGCCTCCCCCTACAAAACAGGGTACTAAATGAGAAAGACCAAGGTAGAAAGGTCAGTGGGGGATGCTGCAAAAGAAGGTAAAGCCATCAGAAAATGGAGAGCAATGAGTACCAATGCCCGTAGTCTGGGTAACAAGCTTCCTGAATTAGTGGCCTTGATGGAGGAGGAACATCTGGATATCATGGCAGTCACAGAAACATGGTACACACAGAACCATGACTGGGACGTAAACATACCAGGATACACTATCTACAGGAGAGACAGGGGAGGGTAAAACAGGAGGAGGAGTAGCTCACTACATAAGGGAAGGAATCAAAGCAACAGAACAAAAAGGGTAAACAGGGAGAAGAAGAAGCACTGTGAGTCAGTTTGGAGACGGGCAATGGCACCACAATCCGCACAGAGGTTGTATAGAGACCCCCCTCTCAGGGGGAGGAAATGGACAAAGGAAATGATAGAAAGTATACTTAGAACGGCAGAAAAAGGGGAGATGTTGCTGATGGGTGATCAGAATATGCCAGATGTTAACTGGAGTGCAGCTGCAACAGCCACTTCTAAGAGTGGGGTTATTCTAGATGTCCTACAGGGGGGCATGCCTTGGACAACTAGTATTGGAACCCACTCGAGAGGGAGCAATCTTAGACCTGGTTCTCTCAACTGGAGATGGAGAGAGGATCACAGATGTAAATGTGGGTAGCCATCTGGGAACTAGAGACCATCGAACAGTATGGTTCACAATAAACACAGCAATAATCAAGTCATACAAAGGCAAAAGTACTGGACTTCAGGAGGGTTGACTTTGCCAAAATGGGTGAGTGCCTAAGGAATGCACTAGCAAATGGGCAGGAAGGAGGGGTGGAAGAACAATGGAGGATAATAAATACTGCCATCACAGAGGTAACAAGCCTTTGTGTGAAGCAAATAAACAAAACTAAACGATGTAAGAAACCACTATGGTTCTCAAAGGAGGTGGCAGTGAAGGTTCAAGAGAAAAAGAAAGCATTCAGGAAGTACAAGGAATCACAGAAGGAGCTGGACAGAGAATTCTAGCAGTTAAAGCAAAAGGAAGCTGGGAAGGCAGTCAGAACAGCAAAGACCTAAACCGAGGAAAAGATAGCCAAACTCAGTTAAGAAGGGGAATAAAACCTTCTATAGGTACATCAGGGAGCGAAGGAAGACCAAGGGAGGGATAGTGAGGCTTAATAAAGGGAAGGGGGGGTGGAGAGAGGGTGACAGTGAAAAGGCAGAAATATTAAACAAATATTTTTGCTCAGTATTTACAAATGAAGAGGGGGAGTACCTAAAACAAACAATAGAAACACTCTGGATACAGAAGCTGATATTAGTCCTTTCACAGAAAAAAGGGTTCTGAAAGAACTCTTAAAACTGAAGGTGGACAAAGCAATGGGGCCTGATGGGATTCATCCCAGAATTCTAAAAGAACTAAGGGTATAACTAGTGACACCACTGACTACCCTCTTTAGCAAATCATGGGAGGATGGGGTGGTAGCTAAGAACTGGAGGAGGGCAGATGTGATTCCCCTTCACAAAAGTGGGAGCAGGCAGAAGCAGGAAACTACAGACCTGTTAGTTTAACCTCAGTGATAGGGAAAATGATGGAATCACTTCTGAAGGAAAGAACTGTCGAGTACCTAGAGGCCAGAGGGACACAGGACCCAAGGCAGCATGGATTCACAGCAGGAAGGTCATGCCAGACGAATCTAATAGATTTCTCTGACTGGGTGACCAAAGTAGTAGATCAGGGAGGGGCTGTGTACATGGCCTACCTAGACTTTAGCAAGGCATTTGACAGTCCCACACAAAAGATTAATATACAAGTTAGCCAGCTTGGGAGTGGGTCCCAAGATGATAGCCTGGGTAAAGAATTGGCTGGAGAATAGGACACAGAGGGTAATAGTAAATGGAGTCCACTCTGAAGAAACGAGGGTTACTAGTGGGGTACAACAGGGTTCAGTATTAGGACCAGTCCTCTTCAATGTCTTCATAAGCGGCATTGCAGAGGGACTGGAAGAAAAAGTATGTCTCTCTGCAGATGACACAAAGATCTGCAACAGAGTTGATGCACAAGGTGGGGTGGAAAGGATGAGAAGGGACTTGGCAAGGTTAGGGGAATGGTCAAATGTATGGCAGCTTAGATTCAATGCTAAGAAGTGCAGTAATGCACCTGGGAAACAAAACCCAGGGAAGAGTACACAAGGGGGAGAGATACTAACAACAAAATGGAAAGGGACCTGGGGTAGTCATATCAGATGACTTAAAGGTGGGCAAAGCAATGTGAGAGGGCAGTAAGGAGGGTGGGGGGATACTGGGATGCATAGGGAGAGGCATCACCAGTAGAAAACAGGAAGTTGTTACCCCTCTGTAAAGACAGCTGGTGAGACCCCATCTGGAGTACTGCGTACAGTTCTGGAGACCCAATCTCCGCAAGGACATACACAGGATGGAAGCTGTCCAGAGGAGGGCAACTAAAATGGTGCAGGGTCTGCACCGGAAGACGTATGAAAAAAGACTAAAGGAGCTTAAAGCAGCAGTGCAACGAACATTTTTTTTTCTAAAAAGTCAGTTTTCTGCCATGGTTATTAAAAATATTGGCAGCGCTGTTGATTTGGGTTTTCTGGATGCTGCCTATACTGTGTACGGTACATCTGTATTTTTTGTCTGAATTCGTACCCTCCTCAGGTCCTCTATATTTGAATGCAAAAATGAGGTGGCCATCTTTTTTTCTTGAGAAATAATTGTTTTAAAACTTTCATAAAATTTTTAAATGGTAACAGAAACTGGAAATTTCACCACCAAAATAAACTGGAAGACATCTGGCAATGATTAGGAAGAAAAAATGGTGGGGACAAATTTTAACCCATCTTTGTTGCACTGCTGCTTTAATATGTATAGCCTCGAGGAAAGGAGGGAGAGGGGGGACATGATAGAAACTTTCAAGTACCTCAAGGAATCAGCAAAGTCCAAGAGGGTAGCATTTTTCAAAAAGAGTGTGCAAAAACAAGGGGCACAATTTGAAGATGGGGGCGGCTCACAGGTAATGTAAGGAAGTATTTTTTCACAGAGAGGGTTGTGGATGCATGGAACGGAGGTTGTGGAGTCAAAAACAGTGGTTGAATTCAAGCATGCATGGGACAGTCATAAGGCAATTCTAGGGGTTGGGGGTAGAAAGAAATAGGCTGCTGGTTAACTAGGATCTGTATCTTATCCATTAGGTAGGGAAACGGGCAGACTGGGTGGGCCAAGCGGTCCTTATCTGCCGCCAAATTCTATGTTTCTATGTTACTAGCTGCTAGCTACCTACCCTACATTGGTAAACTGAAGGTGTGTGTACGTGTGGCTTTGAAACCTAACGTGTCCTGAGACGGTAGAGGAACATGGGGAAAGTACAGTTACGTAAGAACTTACCGTAACAGTAGATCTTCAAGAACAGCTCTTGCAGCAGGTTACACCATTAGGACTGAAGCCGTCAGGCGCCAGGACCCCACGGAAATTTTCTAGCTATCAGTCTTCAGCGGGGACTGCCTCAGACGTCGGTCCTGCCCCCGACGTCAGGCGTAGTACATAAGGAGGCGGTCCCCGCACAATCCCCAGTTCTCCCGCCGGAGACTCCCGGCCGCTGGATGACATCAGAAGGGGAGACCGAGGATCCGCCACCAGATGGCCAAGACTAAAAAGGAACTTCCCATCTCTTAAGATGGATGTTTGGCTACTACCTACCTCCACAACAAAAAGGGGGAATGGTGGGCGGGAAGGTACCTGCTGCAAGAGCTGTTCTCGAAGATCTACTGTTACGGTAAGTTCTTACGTAACTGTACTATCTTACTTTGAGATACAGCTCTTGCAGCAGGTTACACCATTAGGACTGATTCCCAAGCAACAGTGGCAATCTTATGCCACAGGGAGGAGGAAAGGTAGGGATCACAACCCTACTCGAGCCTAAGACAGAAGTCCCTGAAGGACGGCTAGGCCGAAACCTGCTCTTCTCCTCGATGCAATGTCCAGGCTATAATGCCTAATAAAAGGTATGCACCGAGCTCCAAGTGGCTGCAGCGCAAATAGCTGAGGTGGAGACATTCCTTAGCGCCACAAAGGAAGTGGCCACTCCTCGCGTGGAATGACCCTTAACCACGCCTGGTAAGGGTTTATTGGGCTTATCATAACAGAGAGAGATACACTGGATGAGCCACCTCGAGAGAGACTGTTTAGAAACAGGAACTCCTTCTATCCTAATAGCAAAGGAGACAAACAGTTGATCAGACTTTCAAAACTGTTTGGTTCTAGTCAGATAATACCTGAGGCACCTGTGTACATCAAGGGTGTGAAGAAGGGCTTCTCCTCGGTTGGTGTACTTAGGAAAATACACTGGTAAGTCGATATCCTGATTAAGGGTGAGAGCTGAAACCACCTTAGGCAGAAACTTTGGGGTTGTCCTCAGGGATACCGTATCCTGATGGAAAACTAAATAAGGTTCTTTGCACATCAGTGCATGCAATTAGGAAATCCTTCTTGCCGAAGTAACTGCAACTAAAAACAACGTTTTCCACGACAGAAAACACAGCTCGCAATCCGCGGCTGGTTCAAAAGGTGGCAGCGTAAGCTGCTCCAGGACAAAGGAATAAGTCCCAAGGAGAGATCGGATCCTTGATAGGCGGCCTAAGGTGGAGAACTCCCCTTAAAAAGGCACGAGTAGTGTCCAATTGGGGCCCACCATCCGATGGCCTATGGGGCACATGGTAAGCAAAGTGCGCAAAGGTGCACCTTGATCGAGGGTAAGCCAGTCCGACTGAAAAGAGAGAAAGCAGGTAATCCAGAACCAGCTTTTGGGACAATCTAATGGCGAGAAACTGCGCGCTTGAGCCCACAAGCAAAATCTACGCCATTTCATGGCGTGGGTTGCCGGTTTTCTGGCTGCAGAGAGTACATCTGCCACATCTTGTGAGACCCCGTATCGCAACATGGCTATGTCTCTAGGAGCCAAGCGTGCAGGTTCAGAGAACTCAAGTCCGGATGGACTAATGAACCCTCCTCCTGAGACAGCAGATGGGAGCAGACTGGCAAAGGAAGTGGAGGTTCCCGCGACAGCTGATGCAGAAGCGGGAACCAGATTTGTCTGAGCCAGAAAGGCGCTATCAAAATGAGCGTCGCCTGCTCCCTGTGAAGTTCTAAAAGGAGACAATGGATCAACGGGAAAGGAGGGAAGGCATAGAGGAATCTGCCCGCCCAGGAGAGGGACAACGCGTCTCGCCAGAAAACACCAGGCCCTGGATCTAGCGAGAAAAAATTCGGCAGTTTTGCGTTGGATGGGGACGCGAAAAGGTCCAACTCTGGAGTGCCCCATCTGTGAAACAGATCCTCTGCCACCTCCTGTAGAAGTTCTCACCCGTGGACTCTGGCCTGAGAGCGACTCAGGCTGTCTGCAACGGTATTGTCCACTCTGGGGACATGTACTGCAATTAGGTTTGCGCCGTGTTGCACTACCCACTCCCACACACTCATGGCCTCCATGCGAAGCGGGTAGGAGTGAGTGCCTCCTTGCTTGTTGGGGTAATACATCACCGCAGTATTGTCTGTCTGTAACAGGAAAGTACCCAGTGGAATCTCTGACTGGAAGGCTTGCAGAGCGTAAAGAACCGCCCTCATCTCCAAAATGTTGATGTGGAGATGAGATTCCTGGGTCGACCATGTGCCCCGAGACCTCACCCGGTCCAGGTGAGCTCCCCACCCGAGCCCTGAGGTGTCTGTGGAGAGGGTCACAGTCGGAGAAGACTCTACAAAGGGGACCCCCACGGAGAGGTTCCCCGGATCTAGCCACCATTGCCAATCCCGAACCGCGGCATTCATGATTCGAACTGGCTGCTGCAGATGGTCTTGCCTTTGGTCCCATTGCACCCTTAGCATCCACTGAGTTACCCGCATGTGGAGCCTTGCCATCGGGACTGTTGCAATGGCCGCAGCCATGTGTCCGAGCAGGCGAAGGACCAATCTGGCCGGGACAGTCTTCATCGACAGATCCCTGATGAGGGATCTGATGTGTTCTGCTCTGTCCGTGGGAAGAAAAGCTTTTCCTCTGACGGTGTCCAGAACTGCTCCTATAAACTGCAGTTTCTGGGATGGTACCAGGAGTGACTGCTCGTAGTTGATGAGGCTACCCAGTGACTGAAAGAGGGCCTGGGTACGATGAATGGCCATCACCAGTGCCTCCTTGGAGGCAGTCATGAGAAGCCAGTCGTCCGGCTACGGGAACATGTAGTGGCCTTTGTCTCCTCAGAGACGCCACTATGACCGCCTATGCACTGCGGAAGACACGAGGTGCCATGACAGCCCAAAAGGAAGCGCCGGAACTGATAATGACGGCTCGAACTCTAAGCGCAGGAACCTCCTGCGCTTGAGCAATTGGGATTGTAGGAAGCATCCTGCATGTCCAGTGATGCCAGAAAGGAGTCCAAGCCAGCATGCGGGGATTGGCCGAAGGGTCACCATGAAGCTGCTTGTAGACGCACCGACAGACTTGAGGTCGCTGAGGTCCAGAATTGGACGGAGGTCCCTATTTTCTTTGGAACCAGGAAGAAGTGTGAATATAACCTAAACCTCTCTGGTTCTCTGGAACGTGCTCTAAGGCTTCTTTCTCGAGAAGGCGAGCACTTCCTGCTGTATAAGCAGGGCATGCTGACCCGAGTAGCGGAGAGCAAGGAGGTCTTGTAGGTGGGTTGCCTACTTAATTCTATATAGTGGCCTTTTGACCAACTGCAGCACCCACTGTCGGTGGTGATCGACCGCCACCCTGGCAGGTGACGTGCAATGCGACTCCCAACCTTCATTTCCCATTGTTCCTGAGGAGGGGCGGGGGCCGGGAAGGAGTCATGCTGTGGCAGCATTAGATCCCGCAAGTTGGGCCGGCTTTGCGACACGGTGGCCTTTACTTGGGGATGACTTGGCCTGGGCTTTTTGGGAAAAGGAGCCTCTCTGCTGTTGACAGGCCACGAAAGCGACTCTGGTTCCTACGAAAGGAACTAGGTCGAGATCTGTACATGGCCTGGATAGAGCTAACTGCCTTCCCTGCGTCCTGAAGTTTGGTGATCACCTGCTCAGAGGCTTCAGCAAAAAGGACTTCCCCATTGTAAGGAACGTCCATGATGTTCTTCTGGACGTCCGGGGTAAAACCGGAGATGCGGAGCCAAGAGTGTGTCCGGAGACACACGCCTGAGGCTGCAGCTCTGGCCGAAGAGTCCGCAGAATCATATGCGGCTCTAAGCACCTGGGTCCCCACATCCAAACCTGTACAGAGATTCCAAAGCTCCTCCTTTTGACCACCATTGGGCATTTTCTCAACCAGGTCCTATCCCTGTTCCTACAATGCGTTCTGGAATTGAACCATGTGGGTGAGGTAATTTAGGGACCTGATGGCGCAGGTCGCGGCCGCGTATGTGCGCCTACCCAGGACATCCAACTGCTTGGATTCCAGGTCTGGTGGCTGCGTGCTCAAGTGCTGAGGTCTCCGAGACCGGTCATGCGAGGCCGTGATGACCAGGGAATCAGCCAGAGGATGGTTTGCCAGATACTGGTCCTCCCTCGGGGCCTTGTATAGGCGGTCAGCCTTCTTCAGCACTGCCGGAGTCGAATGCGGATGCTTCCACGCAGCCTAGGTGACATCCGCGAAGGTGTCCACCAAGGGTGTTACTACCACAGGCTTTGGATCTTTCTGCCGAAGGTAATGGGCAAGGCGCTGTCTCTCGAGGTCCAGTTCTTCGGCATCCCACCCCATATTCTCCTGAATGTGCCTCATGATTTCAGCGAATGAGGGGTCATCCGGAGGAGACCTGGGAAGGTCGTGTGGGTCTGGGGAGGGAATGCTAATGGGAAAAGGAGATCTGGAGCGCCCTGAGGTGTCAGATCTAGAATCCTCCGCAGACGAGGTCTACCGGCGTCTTCTGGGTCTCTTAGGGCTGGGTGACCCTGAAGTGGATCTTGATGGAGGTCTTCTATCCGAGGATCTACCCCTAGGAGGAGTTGCTGGCTCCTTGGGAGTCTGTGACCGTCCTTCGGACCCCTTGGATGGAGGAGGGGGCGCAGGCGTTGAAGGAGGAGGTGGAGGCGGAACCGAAGTAGGAGGAGAGTGTGTGGTGACTACATCCTTCCTGATGGTGTCCCACCAGAAGGTGAAGAGCTCCTTCACCTCTGTCAAATTCAGGCCCGACAGGCCGGGTGCCGGTGACCTGTCACGGGGTCAGGCGTCAGGTTCCCGGGGGTATCCCGCACAGGGGAGGGTTCCCCTGGGAGCTCGACAGTTCCGGAGTCGCCAGCCTGGTCCTCGGGCTGAGTTGTGTCCTCCTCCGAAGATACCTTCCGACCGACGTCGGTAGGAGACGGTGGTGCGGTCCTCCCCTCTGGAGTAGCTGACGTCGGTCCCCTGGCCGACGCCCTGGGAGGTGAATGTCTGGCCGGCGACGGGTGTCTGACTGTAGCCGGCTCCTGGGAGCGCCTGTGATGCTTGGCCGACGTCGGGTCCGGCGTCCGTTTCAGGGACGTCAGTTCTTTAGTCTTACGCGGTACCGGGTCCGACCCACGCGGAGGTTGGGACATCAACCTGGCGTTGGAGTCCCGACGGCGGGAGGAAGACTTGTGGCACTCCCCAGACTTGGACGAGGCCTTAGAAGGGGTGGATGAAGCCGATGGCCTGGAAGTCTTAATAGGCTGCAAAGAGGAGGAGCCGCTGGAGGCTCTGACTTGAACCGGGGGAGGCTGAGATTGAGCTCTGGAGGGAGAGCGGTCTGACCTCGAGCCGGAGCTGCGGGAGTCTGAGGCCCTCGATGGGGACCTGGGCCTTTCCTTCTCCCGGTGTTTCTCCCGGTGCTTGTGGGTCTTCCCTGACAACTCCCCCCTGGAGGAAGGTTCCCTATCCATAGCCTTGAGTTTCTCCTACAAAAGAAACGCTTGAAGGGCCTTCTGGCAGCGGATCCTGGTGCGACTGTTGAAGCCCTGGCAGAAGGAGCAGGCCTTTGTGTTATGTTCCGGGCCTAGAAAACGCACACAGGCTGAATGAGGATCCTTGAAGGGGATCTGTTTGCCGCAAGCATACTTCGATGGGTGACCCTTCCAGAGAGGTGTTTGGAGAGGACATCAGATGAATCCAAGTTCAGAAGAGAAAAAGGAGAACGTCGTAGTTCCTGGTCGTCGCATGCTAGAAAGTGACAGAGAGGCCGATGCTTGCGATGTCGACGGCGGGAAAAGAACTGGGGATTGTGGGGGGACCGCCTCCTTATGCACTACGCCCGACGTCGGAGGCGGTCCCCGCTGAAGACTGCTAGCTAGAAAATTTCTGTGGGGTCCTGGCGCCTGACGGCTTCAGTCCTAATGGTGTAACCTGCTGCAAGAGCTGTATCTCGAAGTAAGATCTGCGGACTTATTAGAAATAAACAATACAAAGTGGAACATTCGGAAAAACATTTTTTGTGCTACAGAAAAAATAAATCCTTTGGTGGAGGTGTGTGTGGCTGTGAGACCTAACCTGCCCTAACGGCAGAAGAACTTAGGGAAGTGATAAGTAAACAACTGCGGAGTACTACTAGTTGGCTGACCTCCCACTCCTACTCCTACCTGCTTGGTCCTTCCCACCCACTCACGACACCAGTCACCCAGGCCCTCTTGTAGTGTTGTAGGCATAAGCACAACGGCTTAACCAAACGGTAAAAAAGTACACACAACGCACACAAAGATAACATAAAATAAACTTTTATTCTAGGATCATTGATATGTTGTTCATCCACACTGTTTGGCATGTCCCTTTCCCCTTTAAATCTTGCCGTAAGTCTTCAAGCTGGCTCCTCCCACCCCGGTGGTATATACACTTCGGCTCCACTCCATGGAACCAGATCTTCTTTTCGGCTGGAAGATACAGGTTGCCTCCCTCGTGCTCATGCATTTCGTAGGCCCTGGCTTTCAAAACTTCTATTTTACCGAGATTAAAACTCGTTTGAGTTAGTCATCATGCTTTTGTGTCCTCGATCATGGAAGATAAGTCTTCTCCAAGATTTCGCCAGTGTCTTGCGGCCAGAAGATGTCGTGCACTGATCCCCATCTCAATGTGCGTCTACTGCCTAGGTGTCGGCCATGACACCTCGTCCTGCAGTTTTTGCTTGGCTTTCCATTCCAACGTGCTGGATGATCGCCAGGCACGTTTGAAGTTGGAGAGACCGAAAAAAGGACTCCTCCAGTGAAGTCTAAGGAAGCTAGGTGGGCGGGTTCCGCCGAGCAGCTGGAACGCATGAAGGCATTCGAAGAAGCTGCCCGTGCTTCAGCGAATCAAAGCTTTTTCGTTACGCTCAACCTGAGCTCCACCTTCACAGGTACTTTTAAGGAGTTGTGCAGTCTTTCCCCACCTAGGGTGAGGCACCCACGGGATTGCACTGCTCCCGCTCTCTGAAGCGGGACAAAGAACCCAGCTAGTCTTCATCTCGGTGAAAATCGCTCTTGGGACCGAGAGAGGTCTCAGTCCCAGGAGCATGCGGTCTCAACCTCAGTCGAGATCACTTCACGGACCTTCCGTCTGGCCAGACGACTGAGGAAGTGGATGATGAGGTAGAGATTGTTCTCCACCCAATCGACCCTCTGTCACTGGCCATGGCCGACGACTCCTTGGAGGACTCCAGTCCTTGTGTTCCCCGATGAGGAGACCCAGCCCGCTGGTGTCTCCATCGAAGTCCTGGTTCCAGACCCCTGGGTTTCACCGATCCCTCCGGTATCTCCCAAGCGACCGAGTCTCCCTGCCCAATCTCGGTCGAGGTCTAGAACTCCCCTCGTCCGAGCGGCCAAGGAAGAGCCATAAGCGCTCCAAAAACAGGACACACCACAGGTCGTCCTTGTCCTCCTTGGATGAGGAGAGGCTCAGTCGGCACTACAAGAACCTTAAGTGGCAACAGCTGATTTTGACCAGGCAGAAGCCGGCTCCGCCGCCTACCCCAGCCATTACTTGGCTCTCACCTCCCAGGCCAAAGCCAACCCCCTCGGAACTGAAGCCTTTGGTTCCCCTGCCCGTGGGACGGGCCCGTCCTCCGGTTCAGCCTTTTCCGGTCTCTCCACTGATAGTGGTGGAGCCACCGACTAAGCAGCCTGTCGGAGAGGCTCCTTCCAAAGAGGACCGAACAGACACCGGGCTTCCCCGACATCTGTCGGTCACGGTCACCCTGGACCGTCCTTGACAGGTCGAGGGTGATTTGGGTGGCAGGCCGCTGTACCCAAATTCCTCAGACTCTGATGTCACCAGGCTCCACTCTCATCCCAGGGATGAATCATCCGTTGGCACAAGGATGGAGAAAGGTCCTTCCTCCTTCCAAGGGATCCTACATCTCATCTCTGATTCTACAGGGATACCCTTGGAACCCATCCAGAAAAGGCGGAGTACCCTCTAACAGACATCCTCAAGAGAGGGTATACCCCGGAGGCCTTTCCTCTGGCCCAAGCCATTATTGGTCCAGCACTCCAACTATGGCAGCACCCTGCCTCGTGCCCAGCACAGCCTACCCACATGGCCCGCAAGTACGCGGTGCCCATGGGGTCCCTGGCAGGGTTCACAGAGCACCCTTCGGCCGAGAGCCTGGAGACTGCCTCTGTGTTCAGGCATTCTGGCAGTTCTGCCAACACCGACCATCCCCCTGATGAGGAGTCCAAACCTTTGGACCATTCGGCATGGAAAGTCTATGCAGCCTCCTCACTGGGTCTTCGTCAGGCCAGTTTGGCAGTCATCATGGCACACTTCTCTCATGCCCTTCTCAGGTCATTAGATGAAGTCCTCCCACATCTCCCCGCGGACATGCAAACCACGGTTAAGCAGGTCCGGGACCTGGGCCATGCTGTTGACAAACAGCAGCTCAGATGGCCCTGGACATTGGGGATTCTTGTGCCTGCTCGATGGCCAACGCTGTAGCCTCTCACCACAGGGCTTGGCTGAGGCTCTCCTTCTCGGCGATACTCGGCATAAGTTAGCTGATGTGCCTTTGATTGGAACAGACTTGTTCGACCCAGGAGTGGCCAGTCACCTACAGCACACTGAGCAGTCCAATGCCACCTTGGACGCCACTTCTGCCAAGAGTTCTTCGGCCAAAAACCAGCAAAGGAAAAAGAAGCCTTTTCGGCACTCTTCCCCTGCGGTTCAGCAGTCCTCCTACCAAGAAGGACAGCAGCATCAGCAGTAGGCTCAAGCTTGGCACCCTCGGCGCAAGCCTGGACCCTAACTGGCCCGCAAAAGAGGCCAAGGCTCAGGTCCTCGAGCCTCCTCCTCCTCCTCTAAGCCTCCCAGTGATGGGGTGGGGGTTGCCACCCCCATCTCCGTCACGCCAGCTCTGGGTCCTCCCATGGGGGCCCGGCTCCGTCACTTCCTTTCTGCCTGGTCCGCTATCACTACGGACAGGTGGGTTCTTGAAGTGGTCGGTCAGGGACTGCCTCTAGAATTCAAGCAGTACCCTCCCAGCCGAGCCGGCACCCCTTGGGAAGAATGGATTGCGATGCACCTAGTCGGGTTTCTTCGAGACGACGCTGTTCAGCTTCTCCTCAAGGGAGACAGTAGCTATTCGGCAGATCCGCTCTGCAGACCCAGGCTTTGTCTTCCGTACTTCTGGTGCTCAAGTGGACAGGGGACTGGTGCCCCATTGTAGATCTCCACGACCTGAATCAGTTTCTCAGGTCACGCACCTTTCGGATGGTCACTCTGTCCCAGATCATACCATTCTTTACTGGATCTGTAGGACGCATTCTTTCACGTCCCAATCCGTCCATTCCATCAGCGGTTCCTCCGCCTCAGGGTCGAAGGGACCTTGTACGAGTTCCGAGCCATGCTGTTCAGCCTGTCATCAGCCCCAGGGGTCTTCACCAAATGCATTGCAGTGGTGGCGGCTCATCTCCGGTGTCGGGGAGTCAGAATTTACACCCACCTCGACGACTGGCTCCTGGCTGGTTCCACCCAACAGGAGGTGGAGAGGTCCAAGGATCTGGCCCTCCAGACCTGCTTCCAGCTCCGCGTCCTGATCAACGAGGCCAAGTCGGAACTCGTGCCTTCCCAGGTGATGGACTTCATCAGGGCAGAGTTCAACTCTTGTCAAGCCAGAGCCTGGCTCCTGGCAGACAGGGCAGAGGTTCTCTCCTCCTTTGCTCAATCATTTCTGGTTGGGCACTTGTGCCCTGCCTGGGACTTTCTGCACCTTCTGGGTTACATGGCGGCGTGCACCTCAGTGGTCCATTGGGCCTGGTTGCACATGCACCCCCCTCCAATGGGAGCTGGCTGCCCAGTGGACTCAGCATAATGGTCATTTTAACCAGGTGATCACTGTAACCCAGAAGATGTGGGACGCTCTCCAGTGGTGGACCACCCCAGACCGGTTGCAGGAAGGGATCCCATTTGCTCGCCCCAAGCAGATGGTAGTCCTTATGACCAATGTCTCTCTCATGGGCTGGGGAGCCCACATGGGGGACAACAGGGCCCACGGGTTCTGAACCCTCCCCCCCCCCACGGAGTCCCGATGCCACATTAACCTGTTGGAGCTCAATTTCCTCTCGAAATCCTGCCAGTGCCAAGGGCTAGTGGGGAACACAAGAGGAAGATTAGGGAGATAAACCAGTGGCTCAGAGAGTGGTGTTGGGCCAGAGGGTATGGGTTGATGGGGACTTGGGGGAGAAGAGACCTGGGAGGATAAGGGCTGTATAAACACATCCAGCCACGAACCTAGTTCCTCCCTCCCAATTTTAATCAAGTCAGCTGCCATAGTGGCCCTCGGCACCCAAGGCACCACTTCTCCCATATTACTCTCCTCTCACCGTTTAAGTGGAACATACAGACATCATTAGGGTCCTCTATGCAGCCCAGGACCCTCACCCAAGTATGGTAAAAGGTCACTGAGGGCTGAAATGCAAAGAATTGTACCCTCTGATGGAGGCTTGACTAAGAATGACTAAACATACCACCTCAACTTCTGCATACATGGAGTCTGTATATACCACAGCAAAGTTGAGTGATGCATATATGTTCCTACAAGAACGCTTGGAATGTATATCGCACCTACCACTTTTCTGTAAATTTGTTTGCAACTCTTTCCACATGTTGTACTTTGTATTCTCAATCTATGTATGTATAACTGTCTTGGACAACAGCAGGTCCATCTTGTAAATGAGCTTGCTCAATGATGATCACCTGTATAAATAAAGGTTTGATTTGATTTACGCTAGAGATAGGCTCCATCTCAATTCGGAGGAAGTAAATCCTTAGTTGAAAATAGAGGGGTTCATGTGAAAGGTGGTGTTTAAACTTGTGAAGGGAGGAAGAGATGGGAGAAAAGGCTGTCGGGGGTCCATAAAGGAGGGACTCTGTCTCACCTCTGGGGAGCTGAAGAAATGCAGGAAAAGGCCGACTGGTAAGGTGCGGACAAGGGGAAGACAGAATCCCCATGGAAACACAAGCAGGGAAATCAAGTATAGGGAAAGGGTGGAAGGTAGTCCTGCTAAATGCCCGGAGCTTGGGCAATAAAATGCCTGAGCTCCAGGCGATGCTAACTGAGGGAGAGGTGGATGTGGCAGCAGTCACTGAGACCTGGGCCACTGCAGAGCACAACTGGGACCTGAACCTGAAGGGTTACATCATGTTCAAGAAGGACAGCGGGGAGGGAAGGGGAGAAGGAGTAGCAATAATAGTCAAAAACTGCATTGCCATAGGAGGAGTGGAGGAGGCGGAGGGAACTGTGGAAGCGATTTTGGGTCACCTCGATAACAAGGTGGGGGGGCCAAGAGTAAAAATAGGAGTGGTGTATAGACTCCCTGCGCTGGCGGAGGAGCTGGAGGAGAGTCTGGTGGCAGATGTTGGGAGACACTGCAAATTGGGCAGGGGAAGGGTGATAGTGTTGGGGGACTTAAACATGCCAGAAACAGACTGGGACACTGACATCCTCACTGGCCAGGGAACAGAGGTTGTTGGATGTCTTTCAGGACGCATTCCTAACTCAGCAGGTGGGGGAACTGGACAGGGAGGAGCGGATACTGGATGTGGTCCTGGCAGACAGTGACCAGATTGGGGGCCTGGAAGTAAGGCACCCGCTGGCAGGGAGAGACCATGCCATGGTCTGGTTCTGCCTGATCCTAGGAGGAGTAGAAGGCTGCACAAAGACGGAGGTAACAGACTTCGTGGGGGAGGGGGGGTGGATTTCAAGGAAATGGAAAGGATCCTTAAGGAGCATTTGGATGGAATTCGGCCAGACGCGGACAGTAGGTGGGAAATCATGAAGGGGGGTGCAGGATGCTACCAGCACCTGCTCAAGAATAAGATGAAAATGTGGTAGGGCCTGAAAACCCTGCTGGTGGACCAGGGAAGTTCAGGAGGTGGTGAGGGGAAGGAAGGCAGCCTATAGGTGATTCAAGTGCTCAAGGAGTAAAGGGGACCGAGGGGAGTAAGAGCTGATGGCCAGAAGGGCCACTAGGGTGGTGAGGGCAGCGAAGGCAAGGAAGGAGCAGAACCTGGCCGGGAAATTAGGAGAGGAACAAGGGGTTCTTTAGATACATTGGGGAAAAAAAAAAAGGTGAAGGGAAGATTAGCAGGATTAAAACAGGGAGGGATGGGCACAAGACCGGGGGCAGGCTGAGGTACTAAATGAGTACTTCAGTTTTCACCAAGGAAAATGGGAGGACTGCATCATACATGGGAGGAGATGGTGAAACTGAGATGGGGGGCCTCACCGATCTAGGGTTTGGGAGTGAGGGGGCATCATTGGCAGGTGGGGGGCAAAGCAGCAGGACGAGGTAGCGGAGGTGGAAATCACGGCACAGAGAGGAGTGAGGGAAGCCCTCAGGTCCCTTAAGACGGAGAAAGCACCAGGGCCAGGTAAATTACATCCCAGAGTGCTGAAGGAACTGGTGGATGTCCTGGCAAAACCCCTGGCGGGGCTCTTCAGCATCTCTCTGAGAACAGGGTGGGTGCCCCAGAACTGGAAGGCGACACATATAGTGCCTATCCACAAGGGGGGGGTCAAGGGAGGTGACAGGGAACTACAGGCCCGTCAGCCTGACATCGGTGGTGGACAAGGTGATGGAGGGCATTGTCAAGGAGAGACTAGGGGGCACCTGGAAAAGTTGGGGTGCCTGGACGATAGACAGCATGGATTCGTCCCGGGGAAATGGTGTTAGGCAAACCTTGTGGAGTTCTATGACTGGGTGACGAGTGCCTTGGACCTGGGTAGACCAGTGGATGTCCTCTTTCTTGACTTCAGCAAGGCGTTTGACTCTGTTCCTCAGGGGGGCCTGTTGGATAAGCTGGGAGAAATGGGGAATCAAATGTTCAGATGGATAGGAAATTGGGTCCAGGACCGGACCCAGAGGGTCGTGGTTGGCGGAATAGTCACATTCCCAAGGAGGGTCATTAGCGGGGTCCCTCAGGGATCTGTCCTTGGGCCCCTCTTGTTCAACGCCTACGTCTCTGACATAAGGAAGGGCATCAGGAGTGAGATGAGTCTCTTTGCAGATGACTCAAAACTGGGGGCTGTGGTGGACAGGGAGGAGCGGAGGGTGGCCCTACAGGGGGACCTGAAGGCTCTGGAATGGTGGTCTAGAAAGTGGAAACTGAGGTTCAATGCAGGGAAATGCAAGGTACTGCACCTGGGAGCCAGAAACCCGGGCCAAGTGTAAACCTTGGGGGTGGGGGATGCTACAAGTCTTGATGGCTGAGAGGGACGTGGGGGTGGTGGAGGATGTCAAGATGAACAACTCTGAGACTTGTAGGAGGGCAGCAGCAAAGGCCAACAGGATGCTTGGATTCATGGCTAGGGGGATCACCTCCAGAAGGAGGGAAGAAGTGATACCCCCACTGTACAACTGCTTGATGAGGCCACACCTTGAGTACTGCGTGCAGTTTTGGAGGCCACATTTAAAGACGAACATTGAACTCCTTGAGAGGGTCCAGAGGAGGGCAACCAAAATGATTTGGGGCTTGGGGGATAGGACCATGGGGAGAGGCTCGAAGAGCTAAATATGTACACAATGGAAGAGAGAAGGGACTGGGGAGAGGAGACATGATAGAGGTCTTCAGGTACATGAAGGGGTAAAAGGAGGAGCAGTCAGGGTGCTCAGAAGGAAGGGGGCAACTAGAGGACATGGGTGGAAGCTGGAGGGGGAGATTCAGGGGAGAAAGGAGAAGGTGCTACTTCACTGAGAGGGTGGTGGAGTCATGGAATGCGCTGCCCAGAGGGCTGATGGAGGCAGAGACGGTGGAGGGGTTCAAGAGGGGGTGGGACAGGTACAGGGGAAGAGTTCTGGAAGCAAAAACCAGTGCAGTGAGAATATCAGGGACTGGGAAGGGAAAAGCCAAAGAGGGAGAGGGGGGCAGCAAGGTCAGCTCCCAGGGTGGGGGCTGATCAAACAAGCAGACATGAAAGACCGTTAGGCATATTCTGCTGGCATTTTAGTATGTTAGAGCGGTCAGACTGGCACTGTCAGCTTTTGCTCCTCAGCTTTGGGGTCTGGTTCAAGACCAGATGGACAATACCATGACCATGTACTACCTCAACAAACGGGGCAGCACGCACTCCCGTCTGCTGCGCAAGGAGGACGCTCCGCATCTAGATCCTCGTAAGCCGTTTGGAGGCGGATCTCCTAGCCATCCATGTGGCAGGAGCCTCGAACCAGATGGCAGATGCTCTCAGCTGTATAGGCCAGACATCCCACAAGTGGTCTCTCCATCAAGAGGTAGCTTACAGCCTGTTCTCCTGATGGGGCAAACTGCTGGTGGACCCGTTTACCTCCAGGGAAAACACCAAGCTGAGGCTGTATCATGCCCGCCCCTTTCAGCAGGGCTCACTGCAGGGGGATGCCTTCTCGAGGCCGTGGACCCCAGGCCTCCTCTACGCCTTCCCTCCATTTCCCTTGATCCACAAGGTGTTACTCAAGGTGAGGAGGGACAAGAAGGTGATTCTGGTAGCCCCAGACTGGCCACACCAGTTCTAGTATCCATATCTCCTCCGCCTCAGCTGCAGGCCCCCGGAGCAGCTTTATACATGCCCGGACCCGATATCTCTGAACCGGGGAAGGCCTTCCATCTGGACCTTCAATCCCTGCACCTCACAGCCTGGTATCCGAGCGGCTAGAATTCCAGGCTTTGGGTCTTTCCGAAGAGGTCTACATCGTGGTGGAGGCATCTCGAAAGGAATCGACCAGGAAATGTTATGCCTTCAAATGAAAAAGATTTTCCACTTGGTGTCAGAGAAAGGGTCTGGACCTCTTATCCTGTTCTGTGGCTAACACTCTTGACCACCATTGGTCTCTCTCCAAAAGGGGTATATGGACATCGACCCTTAGGGTGCACCTGGCAGCCATTTCTGCTTACTAGGCACGGGCCGGTCAGCCGACATTGGTGCAGAAGACTGTGGCTGGGCACTTTTTCAAAGGCCTGGATCACATATCTCCTCCGGTGCATGAATCTCCACCTCCGTGGGATCTACTGCTGGTACTAGCAAAGCTCATGGGAAAGCCATCTAAGCCAATGAACAAGTGTGAGCTGTCACACTTGTCATGGAAGACAGCCTTCTTGGTGGCTATCATGTCTGCCAGAAGGACAGGGGAGCTCCAGGCGCTTTCGGTGGACTCCTTATCTGGTCTTCCACAGGGACAAAACTGTCCTGTGCCCCCACCTGAAATTCCTTCCAAAGGTGGTGTCAGAGTTTCACCTTAACCAGGTGTCGACTGCCAGTATACTACCCTAATTACACCTCGGAGGCAGAGTACAGGTTCCATACCTTGGACCAGAGTCGTGCTCTCTATTATAAAGGGGATGGCATAAATTCGTGGAGAGGTTCGCCAGCTGTTTGTCACCTATGCTGAAGCTGCTTCTAGCAGACCTGAAGCGAAGCAGACTATTGCAAGATGGATTACATCATGAATAGGTCTATGGTATGAGTTGGCAGGCATGGAGCCTCCCAGAGGGATAAGAGCTTATTCTACCCGCCATACTGCTGCATCGGTGGCTGCTTCCAGGGACATCCCTATAGAGGAAATCTGTCTAGCTGCTACCTGGAAGTCAGCAAACCCCTTCATTGCCCACTACCACATCGACCTTGAGTCATTCTGGGATGCTGGTTTTGGGGCCTCGGTTCTCCAATCTCTATTCCCTAAGTAGGGGGTGTGTGCCTTGCCTCCCTCCTCCTGGAGAACTGCTAGGAGTCTGCCAAACAGTGTGGATGAACATCATATCCATGATCCTAGGAAAACAGGTTACTCACCTGCAACAGTAGATCTAGGAGTGATATATGTTGTTCATCTACACGGACCCATCAGACCTCCCCAGCTGCGGACGAATACAACCTGGCTTCCAGCGGGGCTAAGATCTAAGGCTCGGGCGGAGAGCCGAGGTAGTACCACCCGGGTGGGTGAGAGGAGCCAGCTTGAAGACTTCCAGCAAGATTTAAAGGGGAAAGGGCCATGCCAAACAGTGTGGATGAACAACATATACCACTCCTAGAACTAATGTTACAGGTGAGTAACCTGTTTGTGTACAACAATATTCCAATATCACTGACTGTGCTGCTGACGCCGTGTGCCAATTCTGGCACAATTCTCCCCATCCTGACAAAAACAAATAAAAAATTCGTATTATTCTCCTTATTGTCTATTACAACACTAAATAACTGATACAGAAAACCTAAACTGATTTATTGTAGTATTTTTATACTTTCCACTAAAAATATGCCATTTTATACCTGGACTACCAACTCAAGCACCAGGACAACTACTTTTTGACTAGCTACTTGTCCGTGGACAAGTACCTAATTTTAAAATTTGTCAAGCCCTGTCAGGAGAGCCCTTTTTCTCCATCAGGTTTTCTCAAAAAGATTCATAACATTAATAAGAGACCACATTGTGCAGGACATTAGTCCCGAACAGCTACCTTGCTCAGTCTCCACAGCACCACACACACACACACGCACACTCTTACACTTCTATGTTTCTATCCTACTTACACCAAAAGGGATCGGTACACGGAACAGGAGCATCAGTCTGTTCAGCTTTGCATCACTTTTCCCCTGCCAGGAAACTAACCTCTTCAGCCTGTCAAGTGGTGCTGGAAGAGGCACTATTTGGGTGATGGTCATGCCCTTTTAAAAATTCGATCCAGGACTGGCTCTGCATTCACACCCCTGCTTCCCAATACCAGCATAGTCTGCCTTGTCTGATCACATGAACAGGACTGTGTGCAAAATCAGCATCAGTGTCTGCAGTGTAACAGAAATCTTGTAGTTGTGAAAGACTACAAACAGTCCCGAAATGTATTGCTGGCACAATGCCATTCTTGTCTGCAACCAGGAGAAGAGATGCTCTCTCAGCTTCTAACTGAAGTCACTGACACTGCAGCGAGAACTGCAGTATGCCGTCGCATATTACTAGACAGGAAAATTAATGGAGGCACTACAGGAGAAGAGGCTTGTGAAGCACCTGGTGGCACAAGGGCTGCAGGACCACTGGCAGCATGGTTTCACTGGGGGGGGTCATGTCAAACTGATCTCAGATTTTATTGACTGGGTTTATCAGGAAGAAGAATCAAGGGAAAGCAGTGGACGTAGCCTAGTATCTGGACTTCAGTAGAATGGCTTTTGGCACCATGCCACACAGGAGGATAGTTAAGAGGTTAAGCAGCCTAGGGTTGGGGGAGAAAGGGACAAGCTGGGTATCAAACTGGTTAAGGTATAGGAGACAAAGGGTGATAGTACTAGCCACTCAAGCAATAGGGGAGTGACTTGTGGGATCCCACAGGGTTCAGTGTTAGGACCAGTCCTCTTCAATGGCTTCATATGCAACACTGCAGAGGGACCGGTACTCTTCAATGGCTTCATAAGCAACACTGTTGAGGGGCTTGAGGGTACGGTGCATCTCTTTGCAGAGTGATACAAAAATCTGCAAATTGACACTCAGGAAGGGGGAGAGAAGGCAAAGGGATCTGAGGAAATTAGAGGAATGGTCTTGGGGTGGCCGCTGGGTTTCAATGCTAAAAAGTGCAAGACTATGCACTTAGGGCTGTGGAACCCAGGGACTGTGTACAAGATGGGGGGACTGGAGCTTATGGTCACCGAGCAAGAAAGAGACCTGGGGTCATCATATCTGATGACCTCAGAGTAGCTGGGCAGTGACACAAAACAGTGAGGAAGACCAGCAGGATGTTGTGATGTACTGGGAGAAGGATTTCTAGCAGGAGAGAGGTGGTGCTGTTGTATCGCTCACTGGTGAGGCCCCATCTCCACAGGACAGAAAGTGTGAAAGCAGAGCCAGCCCGGTGGTACAGAGGGCTGAGGCACCAAAAGGGGTCACGCTTAACTTTTTTTTTTTTTTTTTGCAGTGGTCCACTCGGGAAAGTGATGGCTCAGTTGCACTGGCCCCTCACAGATTGCACTAGCCCCAAGAGTATCATTTAAATTTTATGAAAAGAAGCACACCGTGACAAAATTAGATGTTTGTATAGTATTTTTTATTGTCTGTTACTTAAAATATGGAAATAGAGAAATAAGTAACAAACAGTAAAATAAATACTATTCAGACATCTAACTTTGTCATTGTGGTACTTTTCATGTAATACAGTGCCAAGTCAAACAGTTCAGTGTGCCATATTTCAGAGTTTTATATTTGATATCTTCATTCTAGATAACTTTTAAAAAAGGTGTTCAGCACCGACACCCACGCCGCCGCCAACCAAGAATTTAAGTGCATGACTCCTAAGGTCTAAAAGATTAACCTACAGCATTCACAGTGTCCAGGTATAAGATTTATCCACAGACTCCCAGGAAAAACTTTGTAACAAAGCAGTTAAATAAGTTAGAAGCATCTAGAGCAGCAACATTCGAATTACAGTGACAAATTAGCAAGGCATACGACAGTTGAAATACATTAGACTGCAGAGAACCTCTCCCTATTTCAGTCTAATCTGAACAGAGGGTAGCAGCATATGCCTTGTTGTTAAGCTATACCATGTAACTCAAAATGAGTCCCGCACTTAACAGCTGCAGCATCTATTTTATTCAGTATAGCTTTTCTCGCTATGATCACCTCAGCACCCCCAGCAGCAACTCTAGTGACTTTTTTTAACCTGCCCTCCCACTTGCTGCCACGGATACAAGCCACCGTCTGTTGCCCTGTTCAAATCATAACCTGTTGCCTCCCGCCTTTTGTGCCTTCATTCCCCATCCCAGTCCCAATCACAACCATCATGGTGGGAAACCCATTATCAGGGAACAAAAGCACCACTGTGTTTAAAAAATAAAGAAATAATTCATACTATTTCAAAGCTCACTTTAAGCAAGCTTAGCAGCCACTGTGATGGTTTGGCAGACGGTGAGGTGGCATTGCTGGCACAAACTCGCACTTTCTCTCCCAGCCCGGTGGATGCCTGTAAACAATTTGAACCCCATACCTGTCTGTCATCCCTCCCTGGATCCATCTGTGTTGGTCGGGTGGGTCTCCGCAGGATCCCGAAGCTGCTCCTCTTTCCTGCTACTGCTGAGGCATTTGAGAGAGACAGCCAGTGTACTTGCAGGCAACTCTGCACATGAATCCAACCAGCCACATCATTCCCGACCTGACCTCCGCCTGCCCACTCAACTTGCTGTAGTGGGAGGGGGAACTGTTGTAGGAACCAATCAGTGCTGGCCACTGGAGGTCAAGAGGAGGAAACGGTCGAACGCGTGATCGCAGACACTAGCATAAGGTTTGAAAAAAAAAAAAAAAAAAAACTGGAAATGCTTTTTCTTTGAGATTCCCTTAAAGGAACATTACCCAAATACTGACTAGATTGCACTAGCCAAACTGGGAAAGTCTGGGGACGACCGCACTGGCCCGAGGCAGTTTGCACTATGCCCCGAGCCAGTAAAATGTTAAGATCAACACCTGACCTAGCACCTTACTTACCATGCCGGCGACCTGGGTTCAAAAACCAACTCGGGTCACCAGGGGTGGAACAGGGAGGGAAAGAATCAAGTATCTGAGAGATTGCTCTCCTCTCCCGGGGAGGGGTGGCATGTTGGCCTGGCCTATGCTGCCCCTAGGTGGAGGCCTAGGGGAAGAGCAGCGTTAGTGAGACAGATAAGGGAGGGAACTGCGGGGACATGCTGGACCAGTGTGCCTCCATGCAGGAGCATGGCACTCCACAGTGGGGTGGGAGAAAACCGTGAAATGACGGAGTATCTTAATGAAGCCCGGCGAGTTGCTCTGCACCCACACCGCCACCTGGTCACCACACTGGTCTGCCTTGGATATGCTGAATGGGGTGTGTGGGTGTGAGGATGGCCCTCCCTCTTCACCATGCCATGAAGGGGAAGAATGTGACAAAATCATACAACCAGGTAGGTAGCTTGGGTGGTAAGTCAAATCCAAAACAAGCCCCTGTGAGTCTGCCTTTATTGCCACTGCTTCTTTACAGGCATGTAATACAATAAATGTTGTTTTCATAAACTGAGACGGATGCTGGTGCTGCCCTTTTTTTGGATTTGACTGAGACTGATTTGGGCTTGCACAGCTCCAGTGTGGAGCTGCTTTTTTGGTTTTCCAGCTTGGGTGGTAAGGAAGACAGTGCGGGGGGCCATGGACTGAGCTGATGAGCCGCCCTTCCATACACAGGGAGGAAAAAATTTATATAGAAACAAAAAAAAAAAAAAAAGTAGTAGAAGTGGTACAGGAGGGTAACCAAAGTGGTGAAGAGGTTGCACGAGAAAGCACACAAGGGAAGGCTTCATGTACTCCCGGAAGAGAGAAGAGCAAGAGGGGACAGGACTGAAACCTACAAGTACCTCCAGGGTATTAAACAGCTAATATAGCACTGCAAAACACTAAGTAGAACAGAGGTTAATGTTAACCATTTTCAGAAATGCTTAGTAGTAGACTGCTAACCATTTTTGAGTGAGTCCATGACATATTACTCAACATTAATAAAACTATATAATTTAAAATGTTGCCAAATCAATCTGTGCCAAGTTCTATGCATCCTCACAACTGATTAGCACTTTCATGCATCAAACTGCTAATCAGTGTTTTTCAGCTTATTTAAAACCCTGACCTCACAGGAGTGAACAAGGTTTAAGTGGATGGTCTACTTCAGCGAGAGGAAGGCACTAGAACGACAGGAATGCAGTGAAACTAAGAGGGGGAAGTTTAAGACAGATGTGCGGAAATACTTCATAGAAAGGGTGGTGGATGACTGGAACAGCCTGCCAGAGGCGGTAGTGAGGGCAATGTCTTTGGGAAGCTTCATGCATGCGTGTGATAGACACAGTGGCGTAGTAGGTAGAGAAACAGGGGAAGAGGGACACCTATGACCAACTAGGGTTAGTGGTGATTGAATAGGCAGACTGTATGGGCCTAAAGGTCCTTTTCTGCCAACAAAATCTATATTTCTATTGAAATACTGGACACTAGAGAGTGAAAAAGAGGGGACAGGGACCTGGGTTAGGGTCAGCCATCACCTGTACACACCTATGAATGCAAGGAAGACAGCATTCCTTCTGCTGACACTGTACAGTCAGCAGATATCCAACACCATCCATTCCCATGCTTGCAGACTGATAACAGTTATCTGACCATAGACTTAAAAGCAAAAGTTATCCACTGCAGTGGCAGAAAAATGAGTGCGACAGATATGTGGGGCAGATAAACAAGTGCTGATCATACTACAGATTATTTACACACTAAATATGTTAAGAGTGTTGTCGCAGCACTCTCGGTAGGATTTCTGATTTGAGAGTCCTGGACTCTCTGAAAACAAATATGGGAGTCCTAAATACAAGTTTGAGAGTCCCCCAGAATTTTGAGAGGGCCTACAAAGAAGTGCAATATCGTTGTTGCACCCCCATCTGCTAAATGACACAAAATGGGAAACACTATGGAGAGTGATTCCACGGTTCCAGGGAACCGCAGATACCAACTAAAATACAATAAAAATAAGCAAAGATGCTAAAGGAAAATGCCAACTTTATGAAAAAGTAACTTCTTCAAGCAAAGATCTGAAGAGAGAGACTAGTCCAGTCAGCAGAGAAATGAATCTGACTGACTTACAGTTCCATCTATAGGCAGCACTCTCTTACTTCAAACTGATAGGCTAATTCCTTGGCATCATTAGCATAAACTCCACCATAGGGGCTGCTAAACCCAGCTGTCACTACTGCAATAGGCAAGCATACTGAGGGAGATTCTTGGGGTGAGAATGCTGGAAACTAAACAAGAAATATCCTGCAAAATACAAGCTTTCTCTTATATAGTTTACAAAAACTGCCACTTTGTCATGCCCCTTTCTTTTATTATTTGTTAAATACCCTTCCCACCCAGTCCTTTAGTAAGCAGCCCACACCCACCCATCTCACAGCAACCCTCCTTTAACTCCCCCCACCTCATACGAGTCCCATCATTCCCATCTTTAAGAAAAAGCCACCCACCTGTGTCAGACTCCCAATCCCAGCCCAATCCATTCATTACAGATTTTAAGGCCAGTTACTTACTATCTAATACACATCTTGATGCTCCCTGCTGTTCGCCGATCTTCAGCTTCTTTTCTCACTGCCAAGCCTGGATACCAGTAATCTTGCCCCATCAAGCAAAGCATGATGAGGCGAGATTATTAGCATTAGAGTCTGGCGATGAGCAAAGAAAACTAAGGATTGATGCAAGACAGGGGACATTAGCATATTTAAATATTAAAGGCACACTGTCAGCCCTTTACTGACATTTTCAGCAGTTCTTGCTAAAGGTGCCTGCTCTGCTGGCAGTAGTCCCTCTTAGGATGCAATATCCATGGCAGCAATTTCTTCCCCCATAAAATTGTTGCTTTCATTAATTTTAGCACAAAGTGAAACCCTCAAGGTACACTCATGTTGACTGTGCCCAATGCCAAAGTGCAGTCACATTTTTTACAGCATGCATGGCCCGTATAACAGCTCGACTTTCCCAACGTGATTTCTGTAACTTTCAGTGCTTGTTTCAAAATCACGGACACTTCAGAGTTCAACATTATTAGTACCACAAATTGAGTTTAGCTGAACTCTGTTATGTGTTAATATGTACCCCGGAGCCACTTGTTGCTGTAAACGAGTGGTTTCACGCGCCTTCAGCTGAGCGAGTACAGCGAAGAGAAGCTGAGCTATTCTGGCTCAAGCTGAAGGCAAATGAAACCACTCGTCTTTAGCAACGAGTGGTGATGGGGGACGTATTAATATATTATTGATAGAGAGCAATATATAGAAACATAGAAACATAGATTTTGACGGCAGATAAGGACCGCTTGGCCCACCCAGTCTGCCCATTTCCCTATCTAATGGATAAGCTGCAGATCCTAGTTAACCAGCAGCCTACTTCTTCCTACCCCAACCCCCTAGAATTGCCTTATGACTGTCCCAAGCATGCTTGAATTCCACCACTGTTTTTGACTCCTCAACCTCCTTCGGAAGGCCGTTCCATGCATCCACAACCTCTCTGTGAAAAAATCTCTCTTAAATTACCTCTGAGCCACCCCTTCTATCTTCAAATTGTGCCCCCTTGTTCTTGCACACCTCTTTTTTTTTGAAAGATGCTACCCTCTTGGACTTTGTTGATTCCCTTGAGATACTTGAAAGTTTCTATCATGTCCCCCCTCTCCCTCCTTTCCTCGAGGCTATACATATTCAGCTCCTTAACTCTCTTCATGTCTTCCGTGCAGACCCTGCACCATTTTAGTTGCCCTCCTCTGGACAGCCTCCATCCTGTCTATGTCCTTGCAGAGATTGGGTCTCCAGAACTGCACGAGTACTCCAGATGGGGTCTCACCAACTGTCTGTACAGAGGATAATAACTTCCTGTTTTCTACTGGTGATGCCTCTCTATGCATCCCAGGATCCCCCAGCCTCCTTGCTGCCCTCTCACATTGCTTGCCCACCTTTAGGTCATCCGATATGACTACCCCCAGGTCCCTTTCCATTTTTGTTGTTGTTAGTATCTCACCCCCATTGTGTACTCTTCCCCTGGGTTTTTGTTTCCCAGGTGCATTACCTTGCACTTCTTAGCACTGAATCTAAGCTGCCATACATCTGACCATTCCTCTAACCTTGCCAAGTCCCTTCTCATCCTTTCCACCCCACCTTGTGCATCAACTCTGTTGCAGATCTTTGTGTCATCTGCAAAGAGACATACTTTCCTTCCAGTCCCTCTGCAATGTCACTTATAAAGACATTGAAGAGGACCGGTCCTAATACTGAACCCTGCGGTACCCCACTAGTAACCCCGTTTCTTCAGAGTGGACTCCATTTACTATTACTCTCTGTGTCCTATTCTCCAGCCAATTCTTTACCCAGGCTGTCATCTTGGGACCCACTCCCAGGCTGGCTAACTTGTATATTAATCTTTTGTGTGGGACTGTGTCAAATGCCTTGCTAAAGTCTAGGTAGGCCATGTCCACAGCCCCTCCCTGATCTACTACTTTGGTCACCCAGTCAAAGAAATCTATCAGATTTGTCTGGCATGACCTTCCCAATGTGAATCCATGCTGCCTTGGGTCCTGAGCCCCTCTGGCCTCTAGATACTCAACAATTCTTTCCTTCAGAAGTGATTCCATCATTTTCCCTACCACTGAGGTTAAACTAACAGGTCTGTAGTTTTCTGCTTCTGCCTTGCTCCCACTTTTGTGAAGGGGAATCACATCTGCCCTTCTCCAGTCCTCGGGTACCACCCCATCCTCCCATGATTTGTTAAAGAGGGTAGTCAGTGGTGTCACTAGTTCTACCCTTAGTTCTTTCAGAATTCTGGGATGAATCCCATCAGGCCCCTTTGCTTTGTCCACCTTCAGTTTTAAGAGTTCTTTCAGAACCCTTTCTTCTGTAAATGGGCAGGTACAAACTTCTGTATCCAGAGTGTTTCTACTGTTTGTTTTAGGTACCTCCCCCACTTCCTTTGTAAATACTGAGCAAAAATATTTGTTTAGTATCTCTGCCTTTTCACAGTCACCCTCTGCCCACCCTCTCTCCTCTTTATTAAGCCTCACTAGCCCTCCTTGGTCTTCCTTCGCTCCTGATGTACCTATAAAGGTTTTATCCCCTTAACTGAGTTGGCCATCTTTTCCTCGGTTTGGGCCTTTGCTGTTCCGACTGCCTTCCCAGCTTCCTTTTGCTTTAACTGATACAGTTCCCTGTCCTGCTCCTTCTGTGATTCCTTGTACTTCCTGAATGCTTTCTTTTTCTCTTGAACCTTCACTGCCACCTCCTTTGAGGACCATAGTGGTTTCTTATACGTTTCGTTTGTTAATTTGCTTCACACAAAGGCTTGTTACCTCTGTGATGGCAGTTTTTATTATTCCCCATTTTCTTCCACCCCTCCTTCCTGCCCATTTGCTAGTGCATTCCTTAGGCACTCACCCATTTTGGCAAAGTCAGCCCTCCTAAAGTCCAGTACTTTTGCCTTTGTATGGCTTGACTCTACTGCTGTGTTTATTGTGAACCATACTGTTCGATGGTCACTAGTTCCCAGATGGCTACCCACTTCTACATCTGTGATCCTCTCTTATCTCCATTTGAGAGAACCAGGTCTAAGATTGCTCCCTCTCGAGTGGGCTCCAATACTAGTTGCCTAAGGCATGCCCCTTGTAGGGCATCTAGAATAACCCCACTCTGAAGTGGCTGCTGCAACTGCCCACCAGTTAACATCTGGCATATTCAGATCACCCATCAGCAATATCTTCCCTTTTTCTGCCATTCTAAGTATTCTTTCCATCATTTCCTTGTCCATTTCTTCCCCCTGAGAAGGGGGTCTGTATACAACCCCTGTGTGGATTGTGGTGCCATTGCGGTCTCCAAATTTACCCACAGTGCTTCTTCCCTCCCTGTTTTCCGCTTTGTTCTGTTGCTTTGATTCCTTCCCTACGTAAAGAGCTACTCCTCCTCCTCTTTTACCCTCCCTGTCCCTCCTGTAGATAGTGTATCCTGGTATGTTTATGTCCCAGTCATGGTTTTGTGTGTACCATGTTTCTGTGACTGCCACGATATCCAGATGTTCCTCCTCCATCAAGGTCACTAATTCAGGAAGCTTGTTACTCAGACTATATATTTATTTTAAACTGTTCCCAGAACATGCCTGTTTCCAAGGCATCTGTGCATGAGACACTCTTCACAGAATAAGAGTGCCTCACATGCACAGGTAGGAAGCACTCCGATTGGTCAGGATTACTCCTTCGATTTATAATACAATAATGAGTGCACAAGGATTTGAGCGCCATGCAAAAACATGACCACATTTTAGCATCGGCACAGTCAACATGAGCGGACTGTGAGGGTTTTACTTTGTGCTAAAAATCAGCAAAAGTAACAACTGTATGGGGAAAAAGTGCTGCCCACTCTCAAATGGTAGGGGTGGGGTTAAGATACATTTTTGCCCCAAGAACACCACTTTTGCTTTCATGCTTCTATTGTGCCCCACCACAAAAAAAAAAAAACAAAACAAAAAACAAGCACCTGTTCTAGGACTATGCCTTTGGCAAAGCAGCACACGTTTTCATACCTCTGCCCACATGCCCCAATAATCCTCCCATATGCACACAAATCTTGAATACTTGGTGCTAGAATGCCAAACTGTATACTAATTCTGTGACATACAGGCCATTTCTAAAGACACATCCATTACTTTAAATTTTTTTTTTTTTTTTTTAATTTATATATTTTATTGTATCCTACCACCATCTTGGGTGCATGCATGTGGAGGCACGCGTATGCCACGCTTAGAGAGACCCCCCCACTTGCCGCTCTCCGCCTACACTGCCATCGGACCTCCACCCAGTGGCAGCGGAACTATGAGTGGGAGACTACCTCCCGGGAGGCGAACTGCCATAGGCTGCTCAATCCTGCCCCCCACCCCGTGCCAGCTCCCAGACTGACCCAAGGTCATTCACGAACATGAGTCGCCGGCGTGACACAAGGTAAGGCATGATGCCTCAACACTCTGCATCACCAGGCAGGCTCACTGCTTGGCTTTTAACTGTTTACATACATGACTGAGTTTCAAATATCTTTTTTCAATGATTAATCAGTTTAAAGTTTTTTTTGTTTTTTTTCCCAATCAATCAAATCCTCTCCTTGCAGTTAATTCATCTGGATCAGTGTTTAAAATGTATCCTCTCAACAAAGATTCATCTGGTGCACACCACAGGTACAGAAATTAGCAGCTAACCACGGAGGTACTGAATGCCACTCACGTCAGGTACTCTATCCTCTGTAGACAAACCTCAGATCTGCCTCAGAGCAAATGACTGGTCTCAATTCTTCATGAAATACTGTAATGTATTATAGCATTAGAAGGCCACCAGGAGACAGCACAGCCAAACTTCAGTGAAAGATGGACATAAAACACATGTAAGGTAGGTGTTGGATAGGTCGAGCAATTAACTACCAGCAGTATGTTACCACACCAGGAGCTGAAATGCAGGGTGAGAAAGCCATATACTGTGCAATACGTTCACTACTGTTATTTGTCACAGATTAACACCTAAAAATGTCCGCTACATTTTTTTTTTTAAATCAATTTTTATTGCTGAACCTGCCTAATTATAGGTTAAAATTCTGTTGCTCTGTCATTTCAGCCACTTTAACTTCAATAAATTATCTTGAATATTTATTGGAATACTTCTCTCCCACTGGCAAATTACAATCCAGACTCCAGTCCTTGAGGGAGGGCTCAGTCGCATCTTCATATCAGCTGTATCAAAAATTTGGGTACCTGTAAATTTTCTTTCTCCGACGACTGGTCTCCGGGCTTCCTTACTCCTGGGCTGTACCTCCTCATGTCAGTGGTAGGCAGGATCACACTGTGCAGCACGAGGGGAGAACAAGTCCTCCACATCCAGTGATCTCCCAGTCATTCCCAATGCAGTCCCCCTGAGGCAATACTACAAGAACTTGGAAACAAAAACACAAACAGTTACGGCATAAGTGGCCCCGAGACCAGCCAACTATATGCATTCTGGGAGGGAATCCAAAGCCCAGAGACCAGCCGTCTAAGCAAGAAAATTTACAGGTACCCAAATTTCGATTTCTCTCTCCTGAGCTGGCCTCCGGGCTTCCTTACTCCTGGCATATCCTAAAGCAGTGCATCCCTAGATGTCCTAGGTGGGAAGAATGTCAAGTGCTCTTAGGGTTCCACCACCGACTGAAGCACTCGGTGGCCAAAGGATGCTTCTGCTGAGGACATCGCATCCAGTTTGTAGAATTTTTAAACGATGAATACATGACCAAGTGGCCGCTCTGCATAAATCTGTTGAAGATGCCTCTGAGTTCGTCCATGAAGTGGCCATAGCTCTGGTGGAATGGGCTTTCACTGGACCAGGCAGAACTACTCCCGCCTGATCAATACGCCATGGTGATTACTGATCTAATCCATCTGGCTAGAGAGTCTTTTGAAGCTTTTTTACCCACATTTTGGCCTGCAGTTAAAATTAACAAGCTTGATGTTTTGTGAATAGCGTCCATTCTCTTAATATATATTAGGATTGCTCTCCTTGGATCTAGGATATGAAACTATCTTTCCTTTTTTCGGGTGAGGAAGGAAGGAAGGAAGGAAGGAAGGAAGGAAGGATGAGCTTTTGGTTACAGTGGAAGAGAGACATAACCTTCGGTAAAAACCCTGGATCCGTCCTGAGTACCACCGAATCCTGATGAAAGATGGTGTAGGGCTCTTTAGTTCTCAGTGCCCCCAGTTTGCTGATTCTCCTAACTAATGTAATGGCCACCAGAAAAACCACCTCCTTTGTAAGATGCTTGATTGATGCTTCCTTCAAAGGCTCAAACACTGCTTTTGTTAGAGCCTTGAGGACAAGATTATGTCTCCACGGTGGTACCATTTGCTTAATTTGGGGCGCTTTAACGTTGCTGCTCTTAAAAACCTCCTGACATGAGGGTGAGATCCCAGCATATCCCCAGAGTCTGCGAACAAGAGTGCCCTCAGTGCAGGAACTTGAACTCGTAAGGTGGCTGGCTGCAAACCCTTGTCGACTCCCTCGTGAAGAAATTATAAAAGCAGCAGGAGGAGTATTGGATGATCATGTATATCTTTAGAATGGAGCCAGAATAAGAAATTTCTCCAGATCCTATAATATACCTTAGAGGATGAGGGGCGCCAAGAGCTTACCATCATTCCAATAACCAGAGCAGTGTAGCCTAACTCTTTGAAAGTTTCCCGCTCAATCTCCAAGCCGAGATGGACAGATTGCTCAGATTGTGGTGTAGTACCGGACGCTGATGAAGGAGGTCTGAGGTGAGCTGGAAAACAAAAGGTGGTGCCTTTGACAGCTGAATGAGTAGTGGGAACCGGGGCGGCGGGGCCACCTGGGGCAGACTAGAATCATCTCCGCCCTGTCTCGGGCCACCTTGTGCAGGACCCCGGATAGCAGCGGAATTGGGGGGGGGAAAAGCTTACAGGAGGCAGAGGTGACCCCAGTTTAGGGAAAAGGTGTCCTGAGCTAATGCCAGATAGTCTCTGGCCAGGAAGCAGAACTACTGAGTCTTGACATTTTGTCGGTATGCAAACAGATCTACTTGTGGATTGCCCCACCGCTGTACGAGGAGTTGGAAGGCAGTGTCCTTCAGCCCCCATTCTCCCAGGAGAACATCTCTGCAGCTTAACCAGTCTGCCGTGACATTTTCCTGTCCTGGTATGTACACTGCTCTTATGCTTGCCAGGTGTTTTTCTGCCCAGTGAAAGAGGAGAAAAGATTCCCGAAGCATCTTGGAGCCATTGCTGTTAGACTGTTAGAATCAACACATCCCTGTTACGCACTTGCTGATGGAAGTGCATCAGGGCTAGACGAATTGCCCTCATCTCTAGGACGTTTATGCTGTACCTCGATTCCGTCAGGGACCACTTGCCTTGGGTCAACATCTGTTCCAGGTGAGTCCCCCACCCCCTGAGGCTTGCATCTATTACGATTCATGTTTGGTGTGGATGGCCTAGCCCTTGACCTCACCACATTTTCCCTCCGAGACCACCATGCGAGAGAGCTTGTTACCTGCTGTGAAACTGGGATGTGCTGGTGCTGACTGTGCCTGGACTGGGACCACAGCTTGAGCAGATATTTCTGAATGGGTCGCATGTGCACTAGAGCCCATGGGACAGGGTCTGCCAGCGACACTAACGTCCTGATTAGTTGCATAAAGGACTGGGCCAGCCGTTGAGTGATCCTTTGGAATTTGTTGAGTTTCAACAGGTCCCTGAATTTTGACTTCGGGGGACCTTGATGTCCTGCGTCCTGAATTCCGCTCCCAGGTGGTTCAGGCTCTGGCTCGGAATTAGGGAACTCTTCTTCCGGTTGATGAGAAAACCATGAGGCACTGGACTACATCCGCCACTGCCTGTACCACTTGGTCGAGCTGCGGAGCTTTGATGAGGATATCGTCCAGATAAGGGAACAGCTGGATCCCCCACTTCCGGAGGTGGGCTATCACTGCTACTAGAACCTTCGAGAAGGTTCTTGGGGCTGATGACAGGCCGAACGGGAGAGTCTTGAATTGGAAGTGACGGTTCCCACCTTGAACCACAGCTATCGCCTGTGCAGGCTGTCAATAGGAATACGGAGTTAGGCATCTTGCAGGTCGATGGATGCCAGAAAGTCTCCTTGCAGCACTTCCTTGACAACTGAGGACAGTGTTTCCATTTTGTAAATATATTTTTATTGAATTTTCCACTTGTCGGGGAGTCGATAGTCATCGTTCATAATTATACAAACATTTATAGTGGAGCCATACATTTAGGTAGTCTATTAAGGATGCACTTTGTGCCATACAATTAACTACTAGGTGCAAGTTAATAATTAAGCAATAAGGCATGACAGAGTGCGTGTTATTGTGTATTAGAATATGGCTGAGGTGAAACTTCGTATTCGATTGGCTGAAACAGCTAGGCACCCGGGCGATTATTTTTCAACAACGCCCTCAAAATAATGAGTGCCACTTTCTACCGCCCCATTACTTGCTGTATCCTAGGGCTACCCCCGACATCCAAAGCTCACTACCATGATTTTTTCCACCATTGCAAAGCGACTGGTAAACCAGCCGCTATCTACTTCAATTACACCCGCTCGCTTAAGCTGTCACCACCTCACCGCAACCATTTCCAAAAGAAATCCTTTTTTGTTCTTATTCTGGCAACAGTACTACTTAGCCAGTAGAACCAACTGCGACTCAACTTGATACTGCCACACAACATAATCTAACACTGCTCCCGCCACCCTACCTTTCATATATTTTTCCCCCCAAGCTCGTATCAGCTTAGACTTCTTCCCCTAAATTTCTGTGGCTGCTGACCACCTGCACAGTGTTACGCTCCAGTCGCTACCAATCCACACAACCCGGAACACACAGTACACCAAACGCTGAGAGCGGGCAACATTTCAAACCACTCTGCCACAAATTATTGTACAAAAAAACGCTTGTTCTGGGGAAAACACTCTCTGCATCATCACCACAATACAACAGTGGCGCCCTCTATTGGCAATTCCTAGCAATTCTGCCACTTCAGGAACTACTTTACAATAAAGATTTTTTTACTAAATTGCATTATTCTATTTTTTTCTTAATCTTTCATATTTACACTTAAAATTGCATATCCAGCCCATATTCTAAGTGTAATAATACCCTCCAGGGTGGGCGTTATGGAATATAACGGACCTTCCAGGGGCTTTAAGGTCCTCCGCCTGTGGCGTCGAGTCTCATTACGCCCTGAGCGTCCGTTATATTCCAATAACACCCACCCTGTCAGGTATTATTACTTATAACGCCACTCCTAAAAGGGCAGCTACCCAGGTGAAGTAGAGTGCTTCCACCACTCCCAGGAGTGACGTTATTACACAACAACATACACCCTGGAGTGCCTTATTGCTATTATACAATGGTTCATGTTATACCAAAAAAAAAAAGCTTTTTAATTTTTTTAGTCGATTTTTAGTAAGTTTCTTAGAGAAAAGGGGAAAAAAAGCTAAAGGTGCTCTATGACAGCAAGCAAAGCTAATGCTAATCAATGACAGTGATGTTATACTGCAATATCATCACTGTCTCACGCACACACTGACCAATCAGAATCCAGGATTCTTTCTTGCCATTGTATAATAGCTAGTACTGGTGATCCAGAGTGCGCTCCTCTCTCTCTCTCAATATATTGGAAAACTTAAGATAAACAGTGCTGTTAAAAACAAAACAAAAAAAATACACATCCCATAATCTCATGGATTGACAGAAGTCCCTTGTGCTTGGGTACCTAGGCCAAAGTCGGAGTCTTAAGTCGGTAAACATATTCCTAGTATAGCTTATTCAGGGGATGAAGGTAGTGTCTCAACATAATATGCATAACCCATCTAGCCCATTTCACAGTAAATAAATCGGAAGAGTCATTTAAAGAGTAAGAAATCTTTTCCGACCTGTAAATATGGGTCATTATCTCCCTCCACTCTAGCACAGTGGGAACCTTTGAGGTCAACCAGTTTCGTGTCAAGGCCTTTTTGCAGCTAGGAGGGAATCCCAATTGGGTAGCGTGTGTGGGTATCCCTGATGTCTTTGGGGAGAATATGTAGATAAAAGTCATCACTAAGTGTAAGTGGAATACCAATCAATTCACTTAGTTCAGCTTGCAAAGAAGTCAGGAAGGGATGAATTTTTAGGCAAAGCCAAAATGTGTGTGTGTGGTGTGCATAGGGTTTCAAACTGGCGAGTAGAGCCCAAGGCAAGCTGCTGACAAATGGGCCGTTATCGCCAGAGGTTCGGAAATACCTAAGCATTACCTGCCAGGAGAACAGTCTCCTGCTGTGAGTAGGTAAGTCTAGACAATGATCTACAGCCCCTTTCCCACAATAGCAGAGGCACATCAAACCCAAATTCCAGGCTCCATTTTGCACGATACTCATCAGTATTTGTTCCCAGGTCTTCTGTGACGGTCTTATATAGAACCAAAATGATATGGGGTACCCTACCGGAGGTAATGCACTGCCGGAAGCACGCAACCAAGGAAGGGGTAGCCCTGGGGTCCCGCAGCTCCAGGGGGACCGAAGAGTAAAAATGTCTCAGCTGCAACTACCTGTAAAAGTCTAAGTGTCGAAGTCCATGGGTATGGCTCAACTCCTGGAAGGACTTAAAATCCCTGCCATGTAGGAATTGTGAAAGGTAGGAGAGTTGTAAACGACCCCAGGACTCAAAGGCATGGTCAAGGGAGGCAGGCAGAAAATTCTTCAAGAGGGCCACTGGGCAAATAAAGGGAAGATAAGTGGTGAGAGATGGTTGCTTGTGGATCTCGGCCCAATCCTTCAGCTGGTACAAGAGCCACAGATTCTGGGGAAACCAACCATGTGGGTAGGAGGTGGAACAGTGTAGCATCACCCTAGCCCATTTTCGATATGGCACGAGATCTATTTCTCTCCAAAAGGTCGGGTTGACTTTTTGTCAGTCTATGTAATATAAATGAGAGATGTGAGGCCCAGTGGTAGTGTTTAAGGTTTGGGAGGACCAAACCACCTTTAGCTCTTGGGACGGTCAGGGTACAGAATTTTATTCTGGGACGGCACCCGACCCATATGAACCTACTAATACATTTGTTCCATAGTTGAAATGTCTTAGTGGGGATATGTATGGGTATATTTTGGAACAAATAGAGCTCGGGTCAAAATAGCCATTCTGATTACATCCACTCTCTGCTTAAGATTCAGTGGGAGGATATTCCACCGGGCAAGGTCTGATTGGAGCTGCGTAGTGAACGGGTCATAGTTATATCTTTTTGCATTCCTAGCTCGGTGAGAGCGATAGATGCCCAAGTATTTCAATTTTCCCAGGTCCCAAAGGAAGGAAAATTTCTGTGCCAACTCCGGTGTAGGGGAGAAATTAAACACCAGGGCCTCCGTTTTAGTGGTATTAAGCTTATACCCAGAGTATCTACCAAATTGCTCAATTATGCTAAGTACCGCTGGGGTTGACCTGGAGGGGTTGGCAAGGAGTAGCAGGACATCATCTGCATAGACGGCAATTAGATGTTCTGTACCTTCCACCTCTATGCCTTCTAATGAGCAGAACTCCCTAATGGCCTGCGCCAAAGGTTCGATGAAAATGGCAAACAGATCCGGGGACAGAAGGCATCCATGTCGGACACCCCAGTAGAGGGAAAAATAGGTGGAATGATGCCCAAAAGTTTTACACATGCTTTAGGCGAGGAATAAAGTGTCTTAATCACGGAGACAAAAGTGGGGGATGCCCATTGTGGTCATAGTGGCAAACAGGAAGGGCCAGGAGACCTGTCAAAAGCCTTCTCAGCATCTAAGCTGATTAGGACAGATGGAGATCCATGGGATTGCATTTCCTGGACCAGATGAAGGGCCCTTCTTGCATGGTCTGTGTAGATATAGCATTAGAAACGGTCTGGTCAAGGTTAATAAGGAAGGGCAATACCGAGTCCAGACGTTTGGCCATAATAGACATAAGGAACTTATAATCTGCATTTAATACGGATATTGGGCGGTATGATGTACACAACTGCGGATCCTTATCAGGTTTGGGGATAAGGGATATCACCACATAAGACCAGCTAGGTGGGGGGTTAATTATCCCCTGTAGTACTTCATTATACACCTGCAGGAGGACTGGGGAGAGTGTCTGCACTGAGTGCTTACAGAGTTCGGCGCCATAGCCATCTGGGCCAGGAGCTTTCATTGTTTTGGCATGGGAGATGGCAGCCAGGAGCTCTGCCTGTGTAATGGTGGAAACCAGCTTGGTCTGCTGGTCATTGGATAACCTGGAAAGGCCCAGTGGCTGAAGAAAAGCCCTGATGCCCTCAAGTTCTGAAGAATGATCTGGGGTATAAAGTTTTTTTTTTTACAATACTCACTGAATACCTGGGTAATCTGACTCATCCTTGTACATTAGACACCTGAAGTAGGGTCCCGAATTGTGGGTATAGTTGAAAGGCGCCTTTGCGCAACCGGAAGGCCAGCAGGCAGGAGGCCCTGGGGCCCACCTCACCATATCGCTGTCTTAGAAAAGCCAAGGCAATTTCCGTTTTCTGCAATACTAGTGTATCCAGTTCCACTCTAGTCTAAGTTGGGATAGCACTGTATCATCACCCTGTTGATGTGCTACCTGGAAAATTGTGAGGGTCTGTTCTAATCGAGCCTGCTTTTCCCTACGTTGTTTCGCCAGATTTGTGGAGTATTGCATTAAGTGGCCACGTAGTACCGCCTTCAATGTGTCCCAACGTATTGCAGAGGAGACCTCAACGCCCAAATTATCCTCCTGAATCTCTTGAAGTTTTTCATCAAGAAACTCCCAGAAGTGGGTGTTTTTTTAGATGGACTGGATTGAATCTCCAAAAGGAATTTCGCCTCTCCAGGCCCATCTCCCATTCAGTTACCACTGCAGCATGGTCGGAGTGAACTATGACCCCAATAGTGGCTTCCTTAAAGGAGTCCAGGCGCGCCTCTCTCTCTCTCTCTCTGTGTCTCTCTCTCTCTCTCTCTCTCTGTGTAAAGCAGTGGTCTATCCTAGAGTAAGAACCATGTACTGCTGAATAAAAAGTATATCGTCTATCCCAGGGATGGAGGATTCGCCACACATCCAACCAGCCCACCTCTTGTACATAGCATTTGAAAAATTTATGTGGGGCAGGTTGCTTGCCTCTGGCAGCTCGGGTGGTATTGAGATGGGGACTAGGAGCAATATTGACATCTCCACTTAAAATAAGTATACCCCTGGTTAATTGAACCACCTTATCCAAAAGGTTTCTAATGGTCGGGATAGGGGAACCAGGAGGTAAACAGATCTTAGGTAAGGTGACTTCTTTATCCTGTAAGTGGCACCGTACTACCATCAAGCGACCCTCGGGGTCAACCCACTCCCGTATGGGCTGAAAAGGGGTATGGCTGGAAACCAGTATAGCAACCCCCCTCCTTCTGCCCTTCTTGAAAGAAGAGAAGACCTGTGCGATCCCACCCGACTAGCTTCCTATGCTCGTTAGTAGTCATACGCATTTCCTGCAGGTATATTATGCCTGCCTGAGTTTTTTTTAAACAGAGAGAGCATTCTGGATCGTTTTACAGGGTTACCCAACCCATTCACGTTCAGAGAAAAAATCTCAAGTGGTGCTTTAGCCATTTAAAACAAAGTTCGGAACTGACAAGTTGTGCATTAGTGTTCCACATGACTCCCTTATATAACAGAACACTGGCTCCCAATCAGTACACGAGGAAAATTACTGTCTATAAGGGAAAGTGTGAGGAGTAAATTCCTCCAACATCGAACAGTAGGAATTAAACCGTAACTGGTAAGCTGCTTAAAACAGCAGCCTGCCAACCGGCAGGTACTGTAGTACAACTTGGACTTCCATGAAGCCAGACAGACACTCAAAGGAGAGTGAGTAGCCTCTTGGGTATGCCAAAAATTTTTATGGCTGGGCCTTACCTGCTAGGTAGGCAAGACGTTATCATCTCTTTTATAGGATGGGGAGGGGTGAGGGGAAAGGTGAGCATGCCTCATTCCTCCAAGGGATTAGTGCAGGTTTTAGTTAGAACCCAATGAGGAAAGGAGAAGAAAATATAAGAAAGTAGTCTGTTTATCAAACTTAGTAAATATTATAAATGTCAGCATCCTCCATCACCAGGAAAGGGCAGAGGCGTGAGGAAGGGTCCATGCTCTCACTTCCAGCCCCACCGCAGCGAGGCAGCTGAAACAGGGTCAGGGGACACAGCACCCCCAAAATGCAATAGGGAGTGAAGAGCTGACAGTTTTCCCCGGGAAGTAAGGGATTTATAACTAGATAAGAAGCATATAACAAGGGCCCCCTACATATGATACTGGGGGCAGTCTGCAATTCATAGGGGGGAGGAGGCAGCATTTACAGTTGTTTGAAATGTGTAGGAGGGTGCCGCCGACCAGTCTCAGGTGGCTTGACTGGCATGGTCAGGGACTCCATTAATATAGTCACCTCTCGCCCCTCAGTCCTCTCCCGCCCCACCACAGGACCCTCCCAGGCCCCCATCATGATACACCCCACTCTGCTATTACCAGAGACCACAAGCAGCCTAGGCTTCCCGTAAGGTCATGGTTTAAGTAATGCCGTAAACAACTGCAAGGAAACCCCTTGTTCGGGGTTCACTCGGTGGGGGCCCACAGGGGCAGTGAGGGTCCCCAGCGGGGGAAGGAGCAAGCAAATAGTCACCAGGGAAGCCATAACAGCATGGGGTGGGCAAACAGGACAGCCTACCTGCAGTCAAAGCAAGCAAGTGCGTAAGTATTCATAGAGTCATTTCATTTTAGTCCCTGGTTAATTGAAGAGGTCCTGGGAAGGTTTTCGAATTGCTGTCGGAGGTCTGCTATTATCTGCTGTACAGTCGTAGCACCTTCTTCCAAAGTTGCTCCCTCGAAGGTATTTTGGACCATGCTTTGTGGGCCAACTTAGTAGTTAGGAGGTATATACAGGTTACTCACCTGTAACAGGAGTTCCTAGGGAATGGTATATGTTGTTCATCCACACTGTCTGTCTGGCAGGTTCCTTGTCGCTTTAAATCTTGCGCCGAAGGTCTTCAAGCTGGCTCCTCCCACACACCCGGGTGGTAAAACTCTCGGCTCCACCCCATGACACCAGATCTAGCCCGCTGGAAGCCAGGTTGTGCGTCGAACCCGGGGAGGCCGGGTGGGTCGTGTGGATGAACAACATATACCATTCCTAGAAAGTACAGTTATGTAAGAACTTACCGTAACAGCAGATCCTCGAGAGAGGCTCTTGCAGTAGGTAATTACATATAGGACTGACGCCGGCAGGCGGCAGGACCCCACGGAAAAATTTCTAGCTAGCAGTCCCTGGTGAGGGACCGCCCCCACGTCAGGTGACCGGCGTCAGGAAACGTCGATACAAAGGGGCGGTCCTGGACACCCGCCTTCCAGTTCTTTCCCGCCACAGGCCAAAAGAGGCCAGACGAGTGAGAAGAGGATATTTCCCTCAATGGAAAAGGAGCTGAAAAAGCCTAGGAGGATGGAGGACGGGAAGGTATTACCTACTGCAAGAACCTTTCTCGAAGATCTGTTACGGTAAGTTCTTGCATAACTGTACTATCTTACTTCGAGAGAGCTCTTGCAGTAGGTAATTACATATAGGACTGAATCCCAAGCAGTCTGCAACAAAGAGAGGCACCGGGAGGAGGAATACTACTCCAAAAGGTAATACTGGTTGTGCAAGTCTCAAGACAGGAGGCTTTGCAAAACAGCCATCCTGAAGCCAGCTCTACGCCGAGAGGCAACATCCAAACTGTAGTGTTTATTAAAGGAATGAACTTGAAGTCCAGGTGGCGGCAGCGCAGACGTCTGCCGCAGACACATTCTTGAAACAAGCCGCTGAGACAGCTACTCCTCTTGTGGAGTGGCCTCTGACTTGACCCGGGAGGATCTTGTTGTATTTGTCATAACAGAAAGTGATGCAATGAGCCAACCACTTAGGCATTGCTTGGAAACAGCATTGCCTTCCCTTTTGTGAGCAAAAGAGACAAACAATTGATCAGTCTTTCTGAGATCCTTCGTCCTGATGGTGTAATATCTCAGAAACTGGTGAACATCCATAGTATGGAGTAAATATTCCCCTTGATTAGAGTACTGCGTAAAAAAAGGCAGGTAACTCTATGGACTGATTTAGAGTAGACTCAGCTACTACTTCAGGGAGAAACTTTGGATTCGTGCAAAGAGCAACACGTTCCTTGTGAAAAATCAAGTACGGGATTTTACACATCAGGGCCTGGAGCTCGGAGATTCTCGAGCAGAAGTAATAGCCACCAAAGGCAGGTCTCTTCCACAGAAGAAACTACAAATCCATGAAGCTGCAGGTTCAAAGGGAGGAAGAGTAAGTTTCTCGAGAACAAAATTCAAGTCCCAAGGGGGAGCAAGAGTACGGATGGGGGGCCTCAGGTGGAGGACCCCTCTGAGAAAAGTCTTGGAGACCTCCAGTTGAGCGAAAGCCTTGTCTGCGAAGGGAACATGATAGGCCAAAATGGCCACCATGTGTACCTTCAGAGAGGAATGACTGAGATCCAGGTCAAAACAGATGACGTAGATACTCCAGCAGAAGCTCCTCTGAACAGGAGAAAGGTTCCACGTTCTTGGACGCGGCCCTGACAGTGAATCTTTTCCACTTCATGGCATAAGTGGATCTGGTGGAGGGATTTCTGGCCTCCACTAAAATCTCCGCCACTTTGGGAGACGCTCCAAAAACAGGATTAGGCTAAGTCTGCAGGAGCCATGTATGCAGTTGAAGGGATCTGAGGCCTGGATGGACCAGGGTCCCCTGATCCTGGGTCAGTAAACCTTGAGACTGAGGTAGAGGAAGAGGAGGATCCTCTGAATATTGTTGTAGAAGAGAGAACCAGCCTTGCCTGGCCCAGAAAGGAGCGATCAGAATCATTCACATTCCTGAAGCTAGTTTCTGCAAGACTTGTGGGATAAGTGGAATTGGGGGAAAGGCATAGACAAATCTGTCCTTCCAGTCTAGAGACAGAGCGTTGCTCCAAAAAGCGCCTCACTCTGGAACGAGCGAGCAGAAGACGGGAAGTTTGCATTTGGGGGGGATGCGAACAGGTCAACCTGTGGTGTTCCCTGGAAGATATTGTCTAGGACCCCTTGGTCCAGTTCCCACTCGTGAGTCAGAGCAGAAGAGCGACTTAGCTTGTCTGCCAGGGTGTTGTCGACTCCCGGAATGTGAATTACCATGAGGTGAAGGTCCTGTTGTGTTGCCCAATCCCAAACCCTCATTGCCTCCCTGCATAGGAGGGTAGGACCGAATCCCTCCCTGTTTGTTGATGTACCACACCACGAACATGTTGTCCGTCTGGACAGCTAGGTGGCCAGGAAGGATGTATTGGTGAAGGACTTGGAGAGCGTACAACACTGCCCGAAGCTCAAGCACATTGATGTGGAGAGCTTATTCTAGCTTGGACCAGGAGCCCTGGGTCCGATGAGGGCCTAGATGGGCTCCCCAACCTTCGCCTGAGGCGTCTGTGGTTAGAGTCTGGGAGGGGGGAGGATGAAAGAAAGGAACTCCCTGAAACAGGTTCTCTCGAACCATCCATCACTGCAAGTCTCGAATCATCGGTGAGGAGATCAGAACTGGGTGATCTAGGTCGTCCACTAGCTAATCCCACTGAGAGCCTAGAGTCCACTGAGAGATCCACATGTGGAGTCAAGTGCGAGGCATCATCAGGATAGCAGCTGCCATAAGCCCGAGAAGGCGAAATACCGACCTCGCAGAGACCATCCTGCGGTCGGACAACAAACTTATTTGGGTCTGAAGGGTGGACGCCCCGTCCGGAGGCAGGAAGGTCTTGCCCATGGTCGAATCGAGAATCGCCCCAATAAACTGTAGCCTCTGGGATGGGTCCAGATGAGACTCGAAATGGTTGATGGTAATACCCAGGCAGGCAAAAACCTGCTTGGTAAGGGAGAGGAAACGCAGGAGTTCCTCCCTGGACGAGGCCACCAGGAGCCAGTCGTCCAGGTACGGGAAACCTGCACTCCCCTGGTACGCATGGTGAGCGCCACCACTGCCAGGCATTTGGTAAATACTGGGGCGCCGAGGATAGACGAAACTGGAGCACCTTGAACTGGTAGTGGTCCCCTGGAACGCAAAACGAAGGCATTTACGATGAGATGGGCAAATGGGAATGTGCAGATAAGCATCCTGCACATCCAGAGAACAAAGCCATTGACCCAGCCTGAGGAGGGGCAGAAGACTTTGCAAAGAGAGCATCCTGAACCTTTTTTATTCTACGTAAAGATTCAGGGAACTGAGATCCAAAATTGGTCCAAGATCTCCTGTCTTCTTCGGGACCAGGAAGGAATGGGAATAGTAACCAGTCCCTTGCAGATGAAGGGGGACAGGCTCTATCGCTTGCTTCAGCAAGAGAGACGAAATTTCCTCCTGGACCAAGAGAAGATGTTCCCATGAATACGATGACTTCAGAGGAGGGTGGCGGGTGGTTTCTGAAGAAACTCTATGGAGTGTCCTTCTACTATGAGCTGGAGCACCCAAGAATCTGTAGTTATTCTCTCCAATCCTGGAAGGTGGAGGGAAAACCTCCCTCCTACTGGTTCCTCTGGGGAGTCCGGAGGCAGTGGGAGAGGACAGGAGTCAGGTGGTGTGGGGCAGCGCCGCACCTGAAGCACCCGCTGCTTTTTTAGGCAGGGGGGCTTGGCAGCTGTGGGGGCCCGGCGTTTTGTGGCCTGCCTTCCCTGGGGTTTCACCTTTGACTGATTCAGTCTGCGAAAGGGATGGTAAATGGAATCAATTGACTTCAGTGACGTCCCCTTCTCTTGCAAATCGGTGATGATGTCCTTGACATCACCCCCGAAAAGCACCGACCCCCGTAAGGGTGCTTACTGGATAGCAGATTGCACCTCCGGGACCAATCCTGACACACAGAGCCAAGCATGACGCCATATGCCTACAGCAAAAGCAGAGTTCCGCTCAGCAGTGTCCACTGCATCGTATGTCGCACGTAGCATGTGTCGACTGGCCGAACGAGCAGAGCGGACGAGATCAGCCAACTCCTGTTTGACTTGGGAGTCAGGCAAGGAGTCCAGTTTGGCTTCTGCCCGAGTCAGGATGGCCTTCTGGTAGTCCCCCATATGGCAGACATAGTTCAGGGCCCTGATCCCCAGCATGGAGGAAGCATAAATCTTTCTCCCATACTGGTCCAGAAGGCGTGATTCCTTATCACATGGTGACAGGCTAAGATGTTTGGGGTTCGCCGACCAGCCATGAGCGGCACTAATCACAACCGAGTCGGCACGAGGGTGAGAATCCAGAAAATCAACACCTTCTGGAGCCTGATATAGCCAGTTCAACTTCCTAGGAAGTGGGGCTAAGGCCAACGGCTGTTTCCATATTGTGGTAACGAGGTCAGCGTGAGGCTCTATCCAGGGTGGCACCAAAGTAGGAGCTGTCACTGGCAGATCCAGATGTTCAGCGAGTTTCAGACGCTGAGGATCTGGTTCCAGGGAGTGCCACTGATGAACCTCCTGGATTTTCATAAGCAACTCTGTAAAAGAAGGATCCTCCGGAGGAGTCCTTGGCCTGGGTTTCGACGGAGAGCGTGGCTTTTGTCTCTCGGTGCAACCATCGGAAGAGTCAGAGGATGAAGAGAATGATGAAGAAGAGAAAGACTCCTTTCCCGACCCGGTGGAGGAATGGACCCCTTGGGTAGTCCCCGGGGAAGCCTGTCCTGCCCTTCTCTGGATCCAGACGGAAGAACCCTGGAGTCTGGAGGTGATGAGGGAGTGTGCCCTGTAATGACAGGAACCTGGGATGGCACCGTCACCGGAAGGTGGCTCTCGACCTCTTTGGTGAGCCGAGCCTAGGCCTCAGCCCACCAGGAGGCCAGAGTCTCCTGCAGGTCCACTGGCGGCCGCGAGGGCGTGGAGGAGGAGGAGGAGGAGGAGGCGGCAGGGATGAGGATACGGGTTGTAACCGTATGGAGCATATCCAAAACCCAGCTGCGGGTAGCCCAGCGTCAGGTATTGTGGCGTCGAGTATTGTGGCGCTGGATACTGTGGTCCCAGGTATACTGGCGTCAAATAGGATGGAGGGTACCCGGGAGGGCTGCCTGAGCAGATGGCCCGGCTGGAGGCCTCATGGGCAGGTCCATAGTGGAGAGCCCGGAGGACTGAGGGCCCGATGGGAGCAGAATGTCTCCTGGAGTCGGTAAGGCCGACGGCGCAGGCCTTGGCGCCGGAGGTACCAATGTCGGAGGGGCCGGCGTCGGAGCCAGCGTCCAGGGAGCTGACGTCAGGTCCGGCACACCAGGTGGAGGAAGGACTGACGGAGGCAAAAGATCCCCAGCTTCGCCCGGGGACAGAGGGGAAAAGTCCCCGGGGTTGAGTTGAGGAGACTCTGGTTTCCCCAGACGGCAGCGAAGGCTGCATGGAACCGGGTACGATGGACGTCGGGGGGGGGGTCAGTCGTCGGTTCCTTCGCTGGCCAGACGTCAGATGAGCCGACGTGAGGCTTAGGGGTGAGCTCTCGGCAGGCGCCGGAGGAGCCGACGTCCGACTTATGAGAGCCATCACCGGAGGCGGGCCGAGTAGAGTGATTGGCCTGGTCCGGTGGAGTGGAGGCCACGCGTCCACCCGGAGGGTCGGACGTCTAACCGGCCCTCTCTGGAAAGATGTCAGAGGAGCCAACGCCCGGCTTACCAGAGTCGCCCACAGTGGTAGGCCACCAGCCGTCGTCGATCCAGGGGCGGAGGCCTCTAACTGCCCGGGCGCCTGCAAGGCCCAAGCACGAGCCAGACGGGCAGGCCAACGCCCCTTTGGAAACCTCCGAGGCAGCCGAAGTGCCGATCCCCACAGGGGATGTTACTCAGGGCCCCAGCGACTCCCGAGGGAGATGTGGTGAGGAGCCCTTGTCCCGTGCCTCCTCTCTCCTTCTTCCAATGGCCTTCGGGAAGTGGACGCCTGCTCAGTTTTTGAGCTCCTTCTCCATAGAACTCATTTTCTTCTTTAGAATATGGCTTCCAGGGATTGCTGCCGCCTTTTCCGGTAGCCACGCTGAAACTGAGGTAGTGCTGGCACTTCTCGACCGGTGATCGGGCCTCAGGCAGAGGCCTCTCTTGTGCGGTAGTTGGCCGCATCAAACGCACTTATTCTTGTGCTCTGAGGTGTAGGGGGGACGATATATACCCTCCGATAGTACTGACAGTCGAAAAAGATTTTTCTGTAAAAAAACAGAAAACAAACGACGAAGGTAGGGCTGACGGAGCACCAACTTTTCCGCGAGATTGCAACGAGCTAGCGGCAGGAAAGAACTGGAAGGTGGGTGTCCGGACCGCCTTTGTACCGACATCTCCTGACGCCGTCACCTGACGTGGGGCAGTCCCTCACCAGGGACTGCCTAGCTAGAAATTTTTTTCGGGTCCTGCCGCCTGCTGCCGGCTTCAGTCCTATATGTAATTACCTACTGCAAGAGCCCTCTCGAAGTAAGATCTGTTACAGGTGAGTAACCTGTATTTCTAGGGACATGGATATGTTGTTCATCCACACTGTCTGGCAGACTCCTAGCAGTTCTCCGGGAGGAGGGAGGGAAGGCGACACCCCTACTTAGGGAATAAAGACTGGAGAACCGAGGTCCCAAACCAGCATCCCGCGTGACTCAAGGTCGAGTGTAATGGGTAATAAAAGGTGTGTGCTGACTTCCAGGTAGCAGCCCTGCAGATTTCCTGGATAGGGACGTCCCTGGAAGCAGCCACCGAAGCAGCAGTATGGCGGGTAGAATGAGCTCCTATCCCTTTGGGAGGCTCCATGCCTGCCAACCTGTAGCAGGGATCTGTGGAGGAGGAGACCCACCTGCCTATCGTCCGCTTGGCTGCAGGTCTGCCAGGTGCGGCTTCAGCGTAGGTGACAAACAGCTGGCAAACCTCTCCCCGAACTTCAGTCGTCCGCTCCTTGCAATAAGAAAGCACTTTTCTAGGGTCCAAAGTATGGAGCCTATATTCGGCCTCCAAGGTGTGATTGAGGTATAACACCGGCAGAGTCAACACCTGGTTAAGGTGATACTCCAACACCACCTTCGGAAGGAATTTCGGGTGGAGGCACAGGACAACCTTGTCCCTGTGGAAGACCAGATAGGGAGACTCATGGAAAGCGCCTGAGCCCCCATCCTTCTGGCTGACGGATAGCCACCAAGAAAGCAGTCTTCCACGACAGGTGAAAGATGTCACACCTGTGTATCTGTTTGAATGGCTTGCCCATGAGCTTAGCCAGTACCAGCAGTAGATCCCACGGAGGCAGAGGTTCTCGCACTGGAGGGGATATGTGATCAAGGCCTTAGAAAAAGCACCCAACAGCCTTCTCCTGCGCCACCAACTGCTTCCCAGCCCGCAACCAGTAAGCAGAGATGGCTGTCAGGTGCACCTTAACGGTCATCGACTGAAGCCCTAGCTGAGAAAGGGACCACAGGTAGTCCAGAATGCTCGCCAAGGAACAGGAGGAAGGGTCCAGCCCCTTGCCCTGACACCAAATGGAGAATCTCTTCCATTTAAAGGCATAGCACTTCCTGGTCGCCTCCTTACGGGATGCATCAACGACACTGAGGACCTCGTCGGAAAGACCCAAGGCCTGGAACTCTAACCGCTCAAGAACCAGGCCGTCAGGTGCAGAGATTGAATGTCCAGATGGAATACCTTCCCCTGGTTGACTGAGATCAGGTCCGGGTAGGCTGGAAGCCGCCTCGGGAGCCTGGAGCGGAGGCTGAAGAGATCTGGATACCCGAACTGGCGGAGCCAGTCTGGAGCTACCAGAATCACCTGCGCCTTGTCCCTCCTCACCTTGAGAAGCACCTTGTGGATCAAGGGAAATGGGGGGAAAGGCATAGAAGAGGCCCAGGGTCCACAGCCTCGAGAAGGCACCCCCCCTGCAGCGAGCCCTACTGAGGGGGGAGGGCATGAAACAGCCTCAGCTTTGCATTCTCCCTGGAGGCAAACAGGTCCACCTGAGGCATGCCCCAGTGGGAGAACAGATCTTGTACTACCTCCGGCAAGAGAGACCACTCGTGGGACGCAGCGCCTATCCGGCTTAGGGCATCGGCCAGAATGTTGGGAGGCTCCTGCCACATGGATGGCAAGGGGATCCGCCTCCAGGCTGTGCACGAGTGATCAAGTGCGGAGAGCTTCCCTGCACAGAGGCATGGAGCGCGTCCCACCCTGGCAGTTTAGGCAGTAAATGGTCGTGGTATTGTCCGTCTGGACCTGGACCACTTGACCCCGTACAAACTAAGCTAAGGCGGTGAGGGCTAGACGAACCACCCGAAGCTCCAGCAGGTTGATGTGGCATCGGGAGTCCTGAGGGGACCAGAGGCCACGCTCTGTGCTCCAAAAGATGGGCACCCCAACCCAGAGAGGCGGTCGATAGACCGTCGGCTCGGGGCAGACAAACGGGATGCCCTCCTGCAGATGAGCTGGAACGATCCACCACTGGAGAGCGTTCCACATCTCCTGGGTCACTGCCACTGGCTGGTCCAGAGGACCGGAGCGCTATGACCATTGGCTGGCCAGTCCCCACTGTAGGGGACGCATGTGCCAACGGGCTCAACGGACCACACTGGTGCAGGCCACCATGAGGCCCAGGAAGTCCAGGGCAGGGTGCAATTGCCCAACCAGAAATAACTGGGCAAAGGAGGAAAGAACCTCGGCCCTGTCCACCGGGAGCCATGCTCTGGCTTGCAGAGAGTCGAGCTCTGCCCCGATGAATTGGATCACCTGTTTTGGCACGAAGTTCAGACTTGGTCTCGCTTGAAGAGGAGGCCAACCCGAGAGCAAACCTGGAGGGCCAGATCCCTGACCGCCCACCTCCGGGTCTGGAGGAGGCCGCAATCAGCCAGTCATCCACGGCGGGTACACCCGGACTCTTCGGGCGCTGCAGGAATGCTGTCACCACTGCCATGCATTTGGTGAAGACCCTGGGAGCTCAAGAAAGGCTGAAGGGTGTGGCCCGGAACTCGTAAAGGAACCCCTCTGCTCTCAAGCGGAGGAATCGCTAGTGGGACGGATGGACTGGGATGTGAAAGAACGCATCCTGGAGGTCTAGAGAACAGAACCACATGCCTCGTTCCAAGGAACGAATGATCTGAGCCAGAGTGACCATCCTGAAGGTTCGAGACCTTAGGAACCTGTTCAGGTCATGCAGATCTAGAATGGGGCACCAGCCCCCCCATCCGTTTCGGGACCAGGAAATGACATAAACCCTGGGTCTGGTGGAGGATCCGCCACCTTCCTGATCACCTACTTCTGGAGGAGCAAGGCAATGTCTGCTCGACGGGCCAACAGAGAGGCTGCGGACCCCGTAGCCCCCTCGTGGGGAGACGGCTCGGAAGGGCGGGGCCTGCTCGAACTCCAGAGGCAGACCCTTTCCTACCACTTCCAACACCCAGCAGTCCATGGTGATAGCGGACCAGGTGGAAAGAAAGTGGCGGAGCCGCCCGCCACGGGGAACCGGGGAGGGTGACGCAGCTGGGGCGACACCCATCAACCCGTCACTGGGCAGGCTTGGAGGAAGGACCGGCCGAGGCACCTCCTGGGTCTTTTCCTCCGGCTTCCTGCTGGAGAAAGCTGCAGGCTTGGCTTTGGGGTGCTGCTACCCAGCCTGCTGGCCCTGATGCTGGTGTTGCTGGGCCGGACGCAGGGGCAGAAGGCCGAAAGGGCTTATACTGCTGCTGGCGGCCTTTGTCCTTCTGGGCAGACGTGACAGACTCCAAGGTGGCACTGGACTTCTCTATCCTCTGGAGGTGGCCTTTCACCCCAGGCCCGAACAAGTCGATACGCAGGAAGGGGACGTCTGCCAGCTTGTGCTGGGTATCCGCCATGTAGGTGGACATCCGCAGCCAAGCTCTGCGGCTTATGGCCACTGTGGCCGCTACTGACCGGGCAAAGGAGTCTCTAATATCGAGAGCCGTTTGGAGCTGCTGCTTCGCCACCGCCCTTCCCCGATCCTGCACCTGCTTAACCGTAGTCTGGAGGTCAGCGGGGAGATGAGGGATCACCTCACCCAGGGAGCCCATAAGAGTGTGGGAGAAGTGCGCCATCAGTACGGCCAAACTGGCCTGACAGAGGCCGAGGGAGGACATAGCGTACACTTTACACCTGGCAGAGTCCAGCTTTTTGGACTCTGTCGGGAGGCTTGTCCACGTCCCTGGTGTTCCCAGAACACCAGAAAACACTATCGGTAACCAGCCCCTCAGCAGAGGGGTGCTCTGAGAAACTGGACAGTGACCTGGTGGGGACCGCATACTTCCTGGCCATCCTGACCGAAGGAGCAGGACAAGAAGCCTGCCGCTGCCATAACTCCAAGGCTGGGCCAACAATGGCTTCAGCCACCAAAAAGGCCTCTGTGGGAGAATCCCCTTGATCCAGCATCTCCGTGAGGGGATACTTGGCCCGCTTGGATACGGGCTCGAGCTGCATTCCAGTAGGCTGAGATGAGCCAAAGCAAACCCATGAACGTGGATGGGCTCTCATCCATCGACTGTCCCCAGAGGACTCCAGGTCAGGGGGCCTGGAGAACAGGGAAGAGTCATCATCAGACTCAGAGGAGCCTGCGAATAGCTGCCTAGGGCCTGAGCCACCCTTCAGCTGCTGAGGACGGTCGGGAGTGAGGGTGACCAACAACCGGTGGGGCAGTCCCTGACCAGAGTGAGAATCCTTGGTCGGAGCCCCAGATTTAGGTTGTGAAGGTGGGGGGGTTCCACCACAATAGGTGGTGCAGCTGGTTTTGGCCGAACAACCGGCACCGGTTTGGGCTCCTCGACAACCGTGAGGGGTTGTTTCGGCCTGTCAGGTGAAAGCCACTTAATGGTCGGGGAAGGAGACGGGTCGGCTTGTTCCTGGTCAGAAGGAGCTGCTGCCACATTAAGCCTCACAGCGCCGACGCACTTGCGCCAAAGCCTTTCCTCCTCCGAAGATGACGACGCGGGCGGCGCGCCACTTTCCTCGGGTGCAGAGACCGAGACCGCCGTGTCAGCGGATCGGCTGGACTGAGAAGAGGTCTGAGAACGAGAGCGCCAGTGTTTCCGAGGGTGGGTCTGGGAGGAAGCGAGGGAAACCCGTTCTTCCTCAGCTCAGGAGCCTTAACCGGGGACTCCAGCACACGAGGCACAGGCAAGTCATCAGTTTCCACCGGGGGAACTGGTGAAGAAGGGTCGTTTGCTTCTCCAGTCGACAGCCCATCTGACAGGTCGAAAAAGATCGACCGCGTCGACGGGTGTCTAAGTCGGCTGACTTGACAGGGACACCGTGAAGCCAGCGTACGTAGCCGCAACCTCGACCGAAGTCAAATGTCGACTGTCCGGGGAAGGGGACCTCTTCCGCTAACTACGAACGCCGACGGTAGACTTCACCCTTCGAGTCCTTCTTCTTGGACCGAGAGGAGTGTCCCGATGGACCCTCACCTTTCGTGGAGAGGGATTGACAAAGCTCCTTAAAAGAAGCCGTATAGGAGGAGCCCAAGGAGAGCGAGATAAATGCCGCGACCGAGGACGAATATGCAGCCTGGGCCGCCTCCTCCTCGAGGGCGATCATCTGTTCAAGTTGCTCAGCCGAGCCCGCCGCCGCGGAAACCGCCCAAAGGGCCTCCTTTAACTTCACCGGCGAAATAAGTCTCTCGGGGCGCCCAAGCTGGAGCCTGGCAGCACAGTCTTCGAGGAAATTTGCCGAGAAGGCCTTGCACAATCGCAGGCCTGCAGATCATGGTCAAGCCCGAGGCAGTAGACACACATGGAGAGCGGATCGGTCCGAGACATCTGTCCGCATGGGCACCGCCAAAGACCGGGAGTCTACTTATCCATCGCAGCCACAAAGGAATAAACAGACCAAATTCTTGTAAACTTTAAAATTAGTTTCAGGTTAACAGAAGAGTTTGGATCCAGTCTAAACACAGAGCACTAAAGAGGGAACCTGAGCTTCCAAGCGGTAAGGAAGATCTGGCGCCATGGCGAGTTGAGAGTTTTACCACCCGGTGGGTGGGAGGAGCCAGCTTGAAGACCTTCCGGCAAGTTTTAAAGCTGCAAGGAACCTACCAGACAGTGTGGATGAACAACATATCCATGTCCCTAGAAACAAGCTTTCAGCTTAGTGTGCTACTCCTGGTTAAACGATTAGGAGAAAAAACCTAGTGTCTGAGCCAAATTCCTTGGATAAAGAAAACTGCCCCATGACGCCTTTTGGATTTTTTTTTTTTGTTATATATTTAACCTGAAATAAAGAAAACCGGTACCTCGTCTGTCACTGTCCTCACCCCCATTCTGACACACAAACACACACACCCACACACACACACCCA